>VWZF01002284.1:728250-941854 GCA_013396755.1 Sclerurus mexicanus | reverse complement strand
AAAAAAAAAAAAAAGAACAAATACCAGGAATTCCATAAAGAAAAAGAATCATAATCTATAACATCTCCTCTTATTTTTTGGAAGTGATTTTTTCTGACCCATCTCCATTTTTTTCAGCAGTTTTTCTAAGGTGCCATGTTCAATAATCCTTCTGCGCTTTGATGTCAAACACTCAATAGCTGTCTGCCTCCCTCCCACTCCTCTTCACCATATTCTCCGCAATCCATCTCTTCTGATTAGCTAAGATTTCACCTTCAAGAACACCTCTGCTCCTCTGAGGGAGCATGAGCGTGTGATTGTGTTCATATAATATTTGCAAATATTCTCCCCCTCCTGCACCGCATGCTACACAGCAACCCCTGCCAGAGCTCCGGATTAAGCATCAATGCCATTTCATAATTCAATTTCGGGGGCCTGCTGTTTTGAATCCATCTCAGAGCATGAGAGCAGCTCAATTGAATTTAGGCCCTGCTTTCAGAATTATTTCATACTTAATCCGAGCTGAACTTCATTTCACTTGCTTTCTCCACTTCTGATGCTTCCTGTGACAAAAGACACAAATGCTCCCTGATCTCATGCAGAGTGTGTGTGTTCGCTGACTTCTCTCTTACTTCGGTTTACCACTGAATTAAGCCACGTCAGAGTTACTGGCACTTCACACAACCCTGCAGCGAGAAAGAGTCGGTACCTCAGCAAGTGGTTGTCGTGGCACCACCTTTCCCCACTCACCGGATTGTTGTACATGTCGATGATGAGCTGCTTCACTCCGTGCAGTGTGGGATGAGCCCAGGGAGAAGGATTTGCCCAGTGCCGGTTTAAATCAAACCCCATCAGGGAGCACCTGCACACACGAAAACAAACAGACACAAACAACATGTATGAGCTGCAACCTATTCTGGGTTCTGTTGCAGAATTGGGGCTATATTCTGCAGCTTATGTATTTAAACATGTTATTCTGATGGGAAAAACAAAGCAGATACTCCCCTGAGAAAAGACTGCAATGACCGCTTTCAGAAATAATGCGATTGGCAAAATATCAACTAAAACACCTTTGGTCATTCAGCCTTCTTCCCCTCTATAACACCGGTGCTTACTCTATTCTTTGCCTTTTCCCAGCTTGGCAGGCTGGCTCTGGAACAGCATGCCTGACCTTTGAGGTTCCCTTCTCTCTGGCTGAGGGTCTGTAGCTACAAGGGTGATTCTTCATACCCTGCACCACTGGACCTTTAGCCTACCCTCAGTCAGGCTTTGACTCAGCAAAGCTGTTAAGAGCGATGTAATCAATGGCCATTAAATATGTGCTTAAGGGTTTTAAAGCATGAATGTCATTGTTCCACTAGCCCAGGGCCTCAGTCTCTCCCCCTCCTGCAATTGCCTACACAAAAGTTAGCCAACCAAGACACCAAGTTAAAATGCTTATTGGCCATCAAATCTTGCAGGCGTTGAAGCATGTATGCCACCTTGGCTTCTCCTTCCTGTCCTAACTCATATCCCTCTGCATTTGATTCCGCTGCTCCCAGTCCTACGGAGTAGCATCCCATTCTTTGTGAAGTCCCACTGAAACCCAAGAGGCTGTCATTAGAGTGGACACAGGAAAAATTAAAAAGCTGGAAGTGGCACAAACAGGAGGAGGGTGAAATCATGTCCCTTGCCTACTGCAGAGATCACCTAGACAATCTGTGGCCACTGACACATGCAGGAAGAGAAGTCGCTCTGTCATCTCAAGCTGAGCTTGGGATCAGTGAACCTTGAGAAGAACTTGATCAGGCCCTTTGTGAAAGACCACACAAATAATAAAAGCCCAGGTAGATATGCAACTTCCTCTATAGTTAAAATAAATAAACAAACAAAAAAAAAATCAACCTCTCTGCTAAGTCTTAAAGCTTCTTGAGAAAAAAAAATACAAAAAACAGCTTTCATTGATCCCTGGTCTATTACAAGAATGTCTTTTCAGCCTTAATCTTTTAAACACACCTATGCAAACAATAGAGATTTACTCCAGTAGTTCTATCATTTGACAAAATTTTCAAGGATCTGATGGCCGAAAGCCATAGGTTTAATTGGCACAAAGAAAGGAAAATAAAAACTAAGAGAGGTGAAATGCTAAGAAAAGTGAGAGTATGAAACCAGAGGATGAAATTAATTTCCAAAACTGATAAATAAATCGTTTCCTACGAACCAAAAGATACAAAGTTACTCAGACATTATTTTGTAAATAATTCCTAAGGCAATCTAAGCAAGCAGTAGCTGCTGTGCTCCTCTGGCTTAGACAATCCAACCATCAGGCTGTCTGGGAGCTCTGCAATGCCATCACTGCTCACTTGGATGGCTTGCAGTGGTGGAGAAGCCACCTCCTTATCTCAGTGGCCACTTCTCTGCTTGTATAGAAAACAGATGGATTTCTTTTCTGGACACTCCAATAGCTACAATTCCACAGACAACTCTGAAAGTTGTCTCCATCCCACTCTAAAGCAAATCATATTGGATCAGATTTCTCTCTCTCTTCTGTTTGACTTCATGTAAACACTCTCCACTCAGTTCTACTAAATCCTATTTTCTTTTGAACTCACAGACATTAATAAAAAATCAGAAGTACTTCCAGACATGTAGGTAGGAGTACACTGGGATAAAACTGGTAGACGAGCAGAATGGGGGGAATGAGATTTTCATTTAATAAAAGCAGAAACTGTCATGAGTCTTACCACATTTTGGTACCGTTCCCATGAAAACAACATTCCTACTGTACTAAAACTTTCTTAAGAGCTCAGAATCTGAAATTATATCCTTTTATATAGTTGTGTCACACATTTCATTTTAATAGTATTTAACACTATTAGAAAATGAGTATGTTTTGATTCCATTATGTTCATCTCTGAAGCACATTGAAATGACCAAGCTAAGTGCACCAAAATCAAATTTTAAATTCAAACATGGATTGTCAATATTAAATTTGGGGTTTGGGACTTTTTGGATAACTTTACCTAAGTCATCCCTACAGAGAATAGCAGTAAACATTACCTGATTTTTGTAAGATCCTAACAAAGGCATTGCGATTTGCAGTATTTGGATGCATCATGAATGTCTGATAAATGATGAATCTCACAGTTCATTTAAAGCAATGAGAACAATTGAAAATAGTTGTCTTTACTTGAGAAGACTTTATAAACAGAAGGAAGCAATGCTTAACAAACAAGTTATTCATTTGGGAAGCTCCTCTGAGCTTTGTTTAATAGGAATCCAAATTAATTTCCAAATATCATTTAGCCAGTCTTTGATGTGGTATATCACATCTTTATCAATGTAACAACAATTAATTAAGTTTCTGATGTAGGCATTACTATTTCTGTTCAGTCTGAAAACACTGCAAAATTTTTTCCCCCTTCCCAGATTTTATTTTTTTTTTCCTTTTTGCCTAAAGACAAATTTGTATCTACCACATTCTCTCTTTATTCATCTGCTGCAAACTTGTGGTGTCTCTAAGGAAACATCAAGTTGTGTTCCCTGGTACTTCAGATTTGATTATTGACTCTATTATATGTAGAATTGGCTCCCAAAGCTCACGTATATCAGGACAAGACCAAAACATACGGCAAGAATCTCCCACATGCCTCTTACAGATCCTGCATTCATTATATTCTTTTGCTCCCAGATGATGTGATCTCCCTCGTGGCTAATACCTCCCATGCAAGAGCTTGAACAGGATAACTTAAAAATTGCATCTTGCACTGTTTTTTAATTCCTCCTCCCAATCTTAAACCAGCTCATTTCTAGGATGCTGCTGGTTCTACTGCTTAACTGTTTGCCTGCTGCTTCAGGCACTGGGTAGGCAAAGCAGAAATAGATACACTCGGGAAACAGCAGCTCTACGGTGGCAAACAGTTGTGTTCCAATATAATACATCACCTTTCAACACAACACCAGTTCTCTTACTCAGACTGCAAATATTATCACTGGCTTCAATACACGTCACCTGCCTGTAAGTATTCCCCTAATTTAGAAAGTGCCTCCAAATCTGCCCTATACTGATTAGGTTTATTTTGTGCTGTAAATAAACTAATGCGTTCAGTTCAAAATTAACAAGGTGAGAAAAAACCCCAAAACACCTAGATTATATCAAAGGACTGTTTAAGGATGATCTTGGAAAGGGAATATGAAAAACAGAAAATCAGGAGATATTACAGACTCCAAGAGCTGCAAGTGAAGACAAAAGCAGCTTCAAAATCAGCAAGTGTTGGAACAGGTGAAGTTTTCCAGAGCAAGGGCACTAGATAATGTCCCATTCCATAAGGTGTAATTACCATGCCCATAAATGCTCTTATAAATGTGGCAGGTCACACTGCCATGGAGCCCGATGAGAATGATGTGCTAGCACAGACTCTCACAGGTTAGAAAAAAGCATAGTCAGAAGTAGGTGAGCTTTCTCTAACAAGCAAAGTAGCAACTTGTTACTATTATCTTCATTCCCACTGTGAAAACCTGTGTGGGTTGTTTGTCACATTGCCACCATAAAAAGTGGCATGTGTGTAATTTAAAATATTTAAGGTGATAACAATTGTTTCAATTTTGGATTGTGCTTGCTAGAGCTTGCTAGATATACAGACCACATACGATGATTCTGCTTTGTGACTGACTGTACATTTAAATCACGTTATGTGAATATTCTTGTTGAATTAGAATTTGTGTTTCATGAATGTTTCCCAGCCTTTTTCTAAAATTTCTGTTTTCTGTAAGTAGATAAATTTATTACAGTGTTTATAAATTTACATAAACACAGTGCAAATTCAGTCAAAGCAAATGAGTTTCAAAATTGCAATGGAAACTGAAACATTTTGCAGTATTCATCCCTCCCTACTTGGGAGGCAGCCAGATCTCAAGAGGTTACCAGCTCAACTCAGTAAAACCAAAGATGTTCAGACCAGCATCCAGCTTGCTGGGCAGTTATCTGGACAGAACCCCTTTGCCTCTGGGACTTAACCCATCACTGCTTTTAAGGATTTCTTATGCAGCTGCTTTAGTGACAAGATCCTTGTCCTTTTCTAGAACTGAGGAAGATTTAGCACCAAGGCCCATGGTGGGTTTATTTTTCAGGGCTGCTGCCTATTCTTTCGGGTTGTGCCTCTTCTTTCTGGAATCTCCAAGTTACAGAAACCTTCAGGAACTCTGCCTTCCTCTCACATCACTTCTCCCTCCCCTGCTCATTTTTCCAAACCATGTGAGCCTAAGTCTCTTACTAACAGACGCATTTCCACAAGGTGAGATATGGAGAATAACGGAGGAAAGGAGTAAAGAAATCCTTTTTCACGGCATGTGATTTATTACAAAGAGAACTCTACACCCTTCCCTTCAGCTTTGTAACGTTGCATTGGTTCATTGGATCAGTACCAGGTGAATCTCCAGATAATGCTGCGCACAAAGCCACGGAGTTCCAACCCACAAATGGCACTACCAACAGCGTGAGGATTTGAAATTGAAAAGGTAGCGGGGAGGGGGAGCACTCACTTTTTTTGTTTTCCCCCCTCATGGCAACAAGAGTGGAGACAGAGGGTAATTGCTCTCTATTGTTGCAATTCTTCGAAGCAAGAGTTACAGCAGGGAACTGCCATGAGACTGCAGCCCGCAAGAGCACGTAGGAAGAGCATGTGTGCGGCGTGAGAGACTAAAGACAAGGGCAACACAAGGAAGACTTGCTTCTTTTAATAAATATCATTTTAAAACTGATATATTCACAGCATTTTACAGATCAACTCTACACCTGCCATCGAAGTCAGGTCTTTAGTGTGCATTTCACCGTTTGGGTGCTTGAGGTTTGTGATTTATGCATTTGCCTATTATTCATTAAAGAGGATTCATTCAAGCCCACATTTTCGAAAGCAATTAGGTAGCAAGACATCCTGATATTCCAGCTACAGAGAACCCCCCTCCCTACACTCTCTCCTCCTCCCCAGCTTGCCTCGTTTTTAATTTAGAGCTCTGGAATCCTTCACAAAGGCTATTTAACAGAACCACTGCAGAGTGCTCCAGGCATTGCGGAGCGGCCGTGCAGAGGAGACCAGCACTAGCTCTCAGAGACCACATGGTGGAGTAGATGTTTGCAGAATGAGCGCTGCACGGTGTACTGACATAATTTTAAATCGTACATGACGGTTAAAGATGTGTTTCTCCATTTTCTGTGTAAACAATGTTAAATAAGAATAAACACAAAGGGATATTTTCTCTTTCTGATGAATACATGCATTTCTCAGGGCTGGTAATAGGCATCCCAGACACATGCACCATGGAAGACACGCATCCCCACCTGATCTGGGCACACTCTTCAGCATATATCTCAGTTCTTGTATTAACTCTCCCCATGCACCCCAGGTCCTCAGTAATGCCAGAAGGATTCCTGGGCACAAAGCAGCATGCTGGAAATAAAAGCTCATCCTGCAGTTAGGGGAATTCCACCCTGTGAATGTGCCTGGGATGTGAGATGGTGAGATCCCAGCAGGAGTGCAGCTCACCCCTGAGGCAACCACAGGACTCAACCCCCTTTTGCATATTTTCCTGCGCGGTGCTCAGCCCAGTTGTAAAGTGTTCCAAGGGACAGGGTTTCCAGCACTTCCCCTGAGAGGCAACCCACAGCTTAGCAAAGCTCTCCCGTAGGAAGCACCTGCCTGTGCCCATGTGTGGATTTCTCCAAACACACGCTCTTCAAGAGCATTTCCTGTGTGCCCTGCCCTAGGAAGGTGGTCTCAGTATCCTGCTCCCAGCTGCACACTGAGTCACACTGCCACATCAGTCTTGTGCACGCAGGTGCTTTAACCAAGTTATTGAGAACACCTACAGTTCTTCCATTTTAAAGCCTGATTCATTGTTTGGCCTTTTCAAAACCAAACATATCACTGACTTAATGAGATGAACACAGGAGACAGTGGTTTTTTCCAAATTTTGGATCCCAAAAAATTTCCACTATAGGCACGGGCCCTTGAGAAATCTCACATACACAACCCATAATGCAGTATTACATGAACATTCTTTTCTAATGTAGTCCAAAAGCCACCTGCTTATGGATCACAAGCTGTAAACCATCGAGAAAGAGAATTTTAACATGTGCTTAATTTACTGGACTCCAACCCTGTCAACAAATCAAACTCCTCTAGGCCCTCCTGCCCGGTCTGCTTGACACTTCCACACAACACCCTAATTCTGGCTTCTAACAAACATTTCCCTTCAGACAGGCAATCTTTCTTTAAACCATTTGTACTTTTTTGTTTTTGCCATTCTACATTCCTGGAGGCGGAGGTTGGGTGAAATTAAGTGGTTCACAGAAAACAGCTAATATACATGCAGACATTTCTGAGAACGTGGCTCATCTCGAATTATACTTCTGTTCCTGCTTCTGCCCTCCCTCAGACTATGCAAACAATGACACACAACACACCTCACAGTTATTAGTGAATACTCCAACTGGTGTAGGATGATATTCCCACATATTACAATACGTATTTCCACATGAAGCTGGTTTAAGTCTTGCTTAACCTACTCACCCTCAGCCAAGAGGAAAGACACATCATGTTCCCTGTAGACCAGCATTGTATGAATGCTCCCAAAAGATGCTTCAGCTCTTACTATCAGATGTAATACACACAGAAAACTGCAAAGGAGCCAATGTCAATGTCGCAACAATGGGGTCTTAAAAAGTTTGGATATGCCACAGCCGCACAGATAGACACAAAGTTCCTTCAGCCCTTGTCATTATTGTGACACAGCCTTTGACTCCAGGAGCACAGGGTGTTTTTCCACAGGGCTCTTGCTTTATTCTGTGCACAGGATCAGCACTGTTCATTAATGAGTGGACTATTCAATATTTTGGCTTTTCCTTATTGTTCAATATGCAACCCTAGGCTCCTGCTTACTGCTTGCTACTCAAAGCCTGCTCCAAGGACAGAGCTATTCAGTTCTTCATGGCTTTTCTAAAGTGCTTAGCACTGCAGGAGACAACTGCTTTATAAATACTGATGGACTAATTTTCCCAACAGCACTAAATAGAAGGGGACCACATTGTCCCCAGTTCATAAAAGAGCAACTGGGACAAAAAGTGGCTTAAATAACAGTCACCTGCTAATTTGGGCCACTGTATCTGACAGGCCAAGGACAGGATTTTTTTTATTTAAGAGAACGTGGATTTACATAGTGTGTCATCTAGTGTACTGTGATTTGAGCTGAAGCTGGCCATACTCAAGGCTTCTCCAAATTTGACACGAAAAGGGCAATGTGAGTGGACAGAATGTTAGAAACACCCAAGCCTGTAGAATTAGGACAGCCAGAGGTTACTATAAAATGGGAAAATATTACTAGATCATGAATGGGTTTTGGGTGGTTTTCAGTTATACTTTAATTCAGCCATTTTTCTTGGCTTTGGATCCCAATACAGCTGCATTCAACTATGTCTGAGAACCTGCTGTAATATGTGGTGATCAGGGTTACACTGTCACTGATACTACCTTTACTCTCCTGAATAAAATTAGATGATTACTCTGCTATACTACAAGCTACCAGACTATTTGCATCCAGAACATTCCTTATGCAAAGGCAGTGATGCTGCACACACATCCTCAATAGGTCATGCCACAACTTGGCCAGAAGGCATCCATCTCCACCACCACAAAGCCCTTTTCCTCTCTGATATCCTGAAGCAAGGGTTTGACTTGACAAAATCATCAAGAAGGCGTGTGCTATTCTGATGAGGTGGCAAACAGAAAAGCAGCACAGGACTGACAGACTGCTGGCTGAATTCTGAGGAGCAAGGCTTAAGCACCCAGCACCAGAACACGGGTGCTGGCTCCCTCTTATAACAATGTTTATTAACAGCCTCTGACACACTTAGGCATTTCTCACTCCTTTACACAGCCAGAATATCGATTGTATTCCTGCACAGCCTTGCCACGTGTGCAAAATTGTTCAGTTTGCAAATGATTTTTTGCATACATAAGTACCCACTTTGGGTTGGTGGGAGAGAGACTCTTATTGCCCCTGCACCCCCTACATGTTCCCTCCAAGCAGCCTACCGTGCTTCAACAGGTATCATGTTAAAGTCCATCAAAATTTAGAGTCCATATATCCACTGGGCAGGCACTGCCATACAAAGTCCCTTTACCACAACTAAGTGAAAATTTTACAGGTGTGTGGGAAGTCCTGAACAAAATGCCAGGTCTCATAATACAGGAGAGGGGCAAATGACCCAGCAGTTCCCTTAGGGTGACATCATGAGACTTTCAAGACATCCTATACAATCTAGGGAAAAATTGCAATGCCTCAGTTTTTAATTTGTAAATATGATTATCAACTTCCCATGCTGTTTTGAGAAGAAACACATGACAGATAATAAAGTACTTTGGTGCTACAGTGATAGGGATAGATTAGGTTCTACAGATGGAGATTAAGTGATTTATGGAATTGCGGAAAGATTTTCTGACAGACCCTGAATTTTGTTGAGGTTCATTTCCAACAAAACTGTACTAACAATTCACACTTAACAAACAATCCTGAAACGCCTATAAGAGCATTGAGACATCCCAGTCCATTTTTTTGAGAGGCATTTGGTAAGGGTTTGCGTGGAGAAGGGGCATTGTGTAGGGTTTTATTGTTTTATTAGTGAACATTTCCTCTTGTTTCTTCTACCCCCAACCTCCTGTAATTAAAGATATTTTCCTCTCAAATGTGTCTCTATTCTCAGCTTAATTTTCAAGGTCATCTGGCCCACTGGATGTGTTACATATTGCCGTCTAATTAAAGAGAGAAGATTAACCTTATTTTGTTAGATTGTTTTAGCACCTGCCAGGTGACTACTCTGCCTTAGCAAAGAGACAATGTGGCCAAGTCAGCTAAAACAAACAAGCAAACAAACCCCCAAAAAACAATCAAACAAACAAACGAGACCAAGTGAAAAATCATAACCCAAACCAAAAAAACCACACCAAAACCTCCAGGTTATTTAATCTTTGGAAAGTCCACCAGAACTAAGAACGATGCAAATGTTCCTCCTGTTGTAATAACTAGTACGACAAAACAACAAACATTTCAGAGCAGAAATAATACCAGTGTCTTGTTTGTCACACAACATTTCAGGAGATGGCAGGCAAGCTGTAAAGCCCTGCTCTGTCTCTGATTGCAATCAACAAAAAGCCCAGATGCTTTCAAAGGGACTTAAATGAGGCTCAGATCTTTCCCAATCACTTGTTAATTTAAGGGGCAGAGTTTTACCATCTGAGCTTCACTGCGTGGTGTTGCCTCAGCACAAACAACACAGAGGAACAGGAACTATTTGACAACATGGTGGTCTCTGGTCCTTTTCCAATTTCTACCTCAAGTCACTTAGGCTTTAAATTTTCCACCAATCCCATCAGTTAAACACACTATACACATTAGAAGGAAAGCTACCTGTCAAATATACATTTCTCATCATACTCCATGACATCTCCTCTTACTAACTCAAAGCAACATGTGAGGGGATTTGGTGCCATCACATGAGATATGGGTCAGTTGTCCGCCACGGATCCTTGTCCGATGCAGAAGAATGAGAATGTAAAGCACTCAAACTGCAACTTCTATCAATCACTGCAATGCACCAGCAGAATGTGATTTGATACCGAGCCAAGCTGAAACTACACATTTTGATTCCAGAGCACTGAAACATCTCATTGCAATGAATAATGGTACAATGACAGATTAGACTGAGAATCCTGATGAGAATGTTAAATCTGAAAAATTTAAACCTGGGATTCAAAGCATTTTCTCTTTTTGTTATTATCCCTCAAAAGAGGCAAAAATGTGGCTAAAAATGGTTAGAAAAATGTATTATTATATCTTCTTCTGATGTATAGAAGAATGCAACAATTACTGAAGCCATATAACAGTTGAGGAAATGAGGTGAGGATGAAACACCGTGCGAAACTAAATTTTCTGGTAACCATTATACAGGCAGACCAGGAAAGAGTTCAGGTGGAAGCTGATCACAGAGTGGTTTGGGTTGAAAGGGACCTTAAAGACCACTTACTTCCAACCCCACTGCAGGGACACCTTCCACTAGACCAGGTTGCTCAAAGCTCCATCCAGCCTGGCCTTGAACACTTCCAGGGGTGGGGCATCCACAGCTTTCAATCTCCATTGAAAAGATTATATAATTAAGTCAAATTTAATTAGGAAACAGAATTCGCATGGGGGAAAAGAATGCCTCGCATTATGACTTTTTATCCATGGAGATTTTTAAATCTTCCCTATAAAAAAAGCCCTAAGTAACCAATGCAACATGGAAGTAAGCCCTGCTTTGAGAATGGACTGAAGACCTCCAGAGGTCTACATTAAATTATTTTTCTTTATAATTCTATGAACATCTGAGATACAGGGAAAGTTTCAATCGCTGCTCATGCCTCGGTGGACACCAGAGAACCCAGCTGTGGGACAACAGACTTCACAGGCTCACAGAATGACTTACTTTTCTTCCTGCATATTTGCAGCCTCACACAGTTCAGCACCCTTGAGATAAAATCCTATAGCAAAAATGTACAATGAATAAGAACATGTATGAATGGGAAGTGGAGGAGCAAACAGATTTCAATTTCAAGCTTTCATGGCTTAGCATAAACAAACATGAAACAATTCATCCTCAGAATATAGAGGTGGGAGGGGGATACTGACAGTGTCCTCTAGACACACAGGGAGACTGAGAACTAGAGAGCCTGGAGCGAAGAGAACATTTCAAAAACAGTTTAAAACCTTAGAAAAGTTTGAAGCAGAGATGAAGCTTGCCTGATTCATTCACTGGGTCTGTAACAACAATTCTCTCATACACTGCTACCCCCCAGATTGTCAAAAATAAGCCAGCTTGGTCAAATGTTGCTTTCCTCCTAACAAAAACAACCTTTTTAAAGCTCAGTTAAAATTCAGAATTGGTGAACAGATTTTTGGAAAAATAAGATCAGTCTAATAACTTTCTAGAGAGAGCCACAGAAATAGCTTCTAAAGAACTCACACTGAGCTTAGTCCCTTTATGAGACTGCAAAATCTATTTGAATTTTATATTTTCCCCTCTTTTATTTTTCATAAATTCATCCTCTGCCCACATTCATGCTGATATGGGACTAAAACTCAAAATACTCGTCTGAGATGGTGTCCCATTTCTACACCTATTAGCAACAGATTTTGTAGTGAATATGAAGTGATTAGGAAGATGGTTTGCTTCTGCTACCAATTCTTGTAAACATTCATTTCAGCTTTAAATGGACAAAAGAAGAAAGTTCATCTTCCCAGCTGGTCTGCCCATTAGCTTGCTGTATCCCATAGCAGCAAAAGCAAGGATTAACTGTGTAGGTTCTTGCTCACTGTTTTAGCACTTGCAGTGCCTCCCGTGGTAAGTCTGTCTGGAAGCATTGTTGCCAAACCCAAGTGACACTAGTTCAGATGCCATCCCTGAGCCTCTAAAAACACTGCTTCTGAGGTGATGAAGTGCCAGTCCTTGTTTTCCCAGCCCATCCCACAAAGGAATAGTCCTGAGGGGGTTCAGGAATCAGTCCCTTTAGCTATACTCTGCCCTGAGAAGTATTTCAATATTTGGCAGGCAAGACAGAAAACTATTCAACAGTCATGTTACCTGGTTTGGTCAAGCTAGGACTAGGATCTGAGTGGTGTGGCTTCCACTGTAGACTGATTTAGTTCTTTGATTTTGGTAGTTAGTGCTCCCACCTTTGAGTAGTTCAGAAGTCGATTCTTGTTCTTGCCTTGAAAAATGCAAGGCGCAGTGTTCACAAGGCTCACGAAATGGGGATTACTGGAGGCACGTGGGGAAAAGAGCAACTCGCTGCCTTCAGAATCAAAGGATTCCTCTACACTGGCTTGACCTAAATGCCTGACAAGAAAGTTCTGGTATCTCTGTCTGAAACTCACAGGGGGGAATTAATAAAATAAACCAAATGTTGACAGTAGTGAAATGGGTCACTCTGTCCATGCACATGCTTGAAAAAGAAAGTGGAGGTAAAACAAATTTAAGGATTACAAAATTAAGTGGTTCACCTGAAATGGAAGCACATGGAAAAAAAATAGTTTTGGGGCCAGGAAAAGAAGAGGTGAAAATTACTTTCTCCACTTTAAAAGAGGATTTATTGAAGCCCAGAAGACAAGGACAGAAGCAAAGAAAACAAAACAAAAGAAAACAGCCCAGTAGAGCTCTGAAAATCCAATCTCTCCCATCAGCCTCTGCAAAATGGATAACCTATGCGTGGTATGATTGAATTTCTCTGTTTCATCACCCTAGTGGAAGCATCTTGTATGAAACTGTGGTTTATGAATTGAGTTTTGAGAGGGACCTGGGAGAGCAGGAGTTATACCAATCTAATCAGGATGTGACAAACACATGCATCAAAATGTTGCATTGTCGAGATCCAGAAGCCACTTAATTCCAGAAAGATTTTAAAGTTGAGAAAACAGCTTTGGCAACAGGATTAGAAATGATGAGAAGAAAGATGAAAATCCAGGTGGAGGAAGATAGCCCAGATTTTTTTGCAAAACATCTTTCCAAAAATTAGGCCGTGTCCCTACATGGTTTCTGATTAACTTCTTATACAAACGAAGGACACGGTTGCCTTCTTCCATTTATTTCACCAATTTCCTAAACATGTGCTAATAATGGAATGAAAGATACATGAACATGGGTAAATAACACCATAAAACCCCATAGGTTACAACACCACACAACATTCTGAGCAAAATACCCAACAAAGCAGATTAAATATGAAAATAACATGCTAATGTCACTGCCAGAGAGCAAAGAAACTTGCTAATGCCAATGCCACAGGACAGGAAGCAAGATTCATGAGATTGATTTGTGATGGCCCCTAAACAGAAGCAGTGCACAAAAATAGCCCATGATTATCGATAACATGGGATCAAATCACAAAGCATGTGCATTTAAGAGAGATGGCATCAAATGCTTCCTTCAAAAGAAAAAGAACATCACAATCACTTTGTATTTGCCTGGGCTCAGCTTGCATTTCCCATCTAAATACTGAAGATAGTTTCACAGGATAAGTACAGATTAGCAAAATATTCAAGGTGATTGAATGGATTAGCATTATTGTTTAGCACAATGCAAGGTGATAGAAAAATCCTCAGAAAAGAAAGATCTGCTATCGGGGCAGCCACTTGAAATTATGCAGCTCACAGGTTGAATTCTTACATTTTTTTGTAACATCAAGTGTCACAGTGGATGCCTGAAAACAGTTCCAACTAAAGAGTGAGATGTAAAGCTGGGGGATCTTGAGCAACAGGTGGAACAAAAACTCCTAAGTAAACTGCTATCTTGTTTGTCACACAAATAGAAAATCCATATGTTAGTGCCAGAGGCAAAAAGAACATGTTCTAGCAAACAGCACAAAAAAACCCCAAACCAACCAAACCCTGAAGAAACATTTGTCTATAGGAGAGGGACAGAAAAGAATAAGAAAAAAAAAGTCTAAATGCATCTAAAAAAAGGAAAAACTACCTTAGGAGGAATTAACTGTGTACTAAATCCCAGCCAGGTAGAAAGCATAAACACTTGCCATCCTCACTACCCTGGCAATTGTAATCATGTCCAGCAGCTTTGCCTGCCTGTTTTCCCCACCCTTATAGAGATCCACACTGTAGTTAAGAGGTGTACTAATCTGTTATGTTCCCCTTAGGTCCCAAGGATGCAATACCTGATGAAGCAGATAGGCTGTTTCATGCTGTGACATGGATATTTGGTTTATTTCTAGTTATCCAATGTTAATAGAGTGAAGCTCAGGTCAAACTGTGAACAAATCCACATAACCTGTAATTAGGGATGGAGATTTGGCATTCAGACATTACGATTCCACACATTTTTCTTCTGGTTTCCAGAACCAAAGGCTTTGTACTTCAAGAGCTAAATCAAATCCCCTAAAATCCAGACATCTACGGTTTGCTTTTCACTGAGGTTCTTGGAGCGTTTCACAAACATTAATGAAATGCCCTCCAATGGTTCAGTGAGGCAGGTGCACAGTATCAGTCTCACTTTGCAACTAAGACTGAGGAGCAGAAGAGGGGATTGAGTGACTCATCCAAGATCGTTCTGCACTTGTCTGACAGAGTCATAAATAGAATTCAGAACTCTACAAAAAGTAAATAAATCACCTCCCTCTCTGGAAGAAGCAGCAAAATATTTGTTTAATTTTGACTGCATGCATCCTTGCATGCCTCTGGGCTACAGCCAGGAAAGGAAATATCGCTGTTCCGAGCAAGGTCATTCCCACAGCAAGTCCAGGTGGACCTTCAGCCAGAAGTAACATGTGCAAAACTCATGCATCCTCACGAGAATTTAATATGAATGTTTAAGATCCAAGGTACTGGCATAAGGATTTCAGATATCTCAATAACCCTTATTTATCTGAAATGACCCCAGTTCCAAATTTACTCGTGTTTTCTCACAGGTAATTATGGAGGCAGAAATAAGCAGCAAATGACTTTCACCATGCGGACACAGGTTAGCAAAATTATCTTCAGATATAAAAAAACCCCAACTTTTCCTAGACTGAGACAGGCAACTTTAGCCAAGCTAAGAAAAAATTAGTGTTGATACTCTCTCCAGTGTAGCAAAGAGCTAAACTGCTACGTGTGGGAAAGGAAATGAATAAACTCAAAGAGCCCTTCTTGCCCAATGCACAACAGATACCTCCCTACTCCACAGAATGCAACATTCAAGCTTAACTGAAAAACTTACAATATATTATTTAGGCTAAAAAGTCTGTTTGCTTTTTACTTCCCTTGACAGTTTTGACAAGATGACTATCAGACAGAGGTTCAGAGAAGATGTAAAGCAGAAAAGAGGCCAATTACCAAATTTTTTTTCTCTTTCAAAAACATTTGAAACTGCTTTCCAGTACTGAACAATACAGAAGCATATCATGGTAAAATGAAAGGTGGGTTACCTGAGGCAATCAGCACAATTAATTGGGACAATTCTCAGAAAACCCCCCCATGACCTTCTCTCTCCAAATTTGTGTTCATAGCTCTTCTGACCTCCCCTCACCCACTGAAGTCAGGATTTCAACTTGCCACCACCATCATTCTCTGCACTGGCACTAAACATGCTCCCCAGCCATTGCTGTGGCCATAGTTCTCAGCAAACCAGGATCATTAACCCAGGTCACAGCTTGACCAAACTGAAAAAAAAGAAACCCAAACCATTGCAAAAACCCAAAGTCCTACTGCAAACAGAGAACATTTAGCTTTTATCAATCCTCTGTTTAAAGAAAGGGACATTTTAAGACAAAATCTGATGTCACAAAAATCTCTTTAGCCCTGCTTGCTTCTTTCTCCACTGTGCCATGCTGCTTGCTCTGATGTTTGAGGAGATGACAAAAACTTTAAAAGAGAAACTTTCAAACTGAAGAGATTAAAAGGAGTGTGACACAGAGCAATAGACAGCCATGGCCTAAATACAAGGTACACACTATGTAAGATTTGAGACTCATGGGCAGAGGTGGGGTGAAGAGGAGTGGTGCAAAAACACTATGACAAATGACATTAAGAGTTGGATTCACAATGCAAGGGGGTGGGGTCAGGGGAGAGATGTATAAAAGCAGTAGATCAGTTATCAATATAAGAGTCTAAGGACTGTGAAGACTAAAATGTAAGGGAGCGATGAAAAGCAGGGTGAGAATAAATGGGGTAAAAGTGGAAGGGAGGAAGAGCTGAGTACACACCTGGTCACAAAAAGCAGAAAATACCTACCCAGGAGACGTTCAGAGAGGTTACTGTGTCACTGTTTGTGACATTCAGGACATGGGAACAATCACAAAGTTTGGTTTCTAGGGTGTCATCCAAACTCAGGCCACAAATGTACTGGTTTTCATCATAAGACATAGAGGATTTCCAGGGACAAATGTGACAAACAGATAAAGCTGTGTTTGGAAATATCTCAAAGTTAAAAGAAAGATAAATGGAAGGAGGAAGCCATAGGGGAAAAAAAAAAAGACAACAAAACAACACCTCCCTCCCCCACCAAGCCAACTAAACACAGAACATACTTAACACACTACTGAAAACATTATATCACTGCCAGAATATGGCACTTGCTTAACACAAACGATCCTAAATAGACTCTTGGTTTAGTCCTCTATATCAGGTCTCATGTTCTTAAACACTTCAATGCTAATAAGCAAAAAGAGTGACCATTCACATATGCTTACTGAGCCAGAATTGTTAGTGATAGCTACGTCTGGTATTATTATACTTTCCTAGAAGAATAAACAAATAAATAAATAAAAATACAGCGGGTCAAATCCACAGTAAATGTAAATTGGTACAACTGTTGAAAATTTTACGCATGGGTATCAGTAAATTTGTGGCAGCTGGAGATCAGATCTCTGCCTCACGTTAAACAGCTTAAGACAGGCAGGATAAAGCCCAGCCCCAAGTTAACAGGGTTACAGAAATGTGTCCATATGGCAGCTTAGCCCACTTACTGTAGATGGTACAAATTGCTTTCAGAGAATGCCCTACTGACCACAGACAGCTCTAAGTCACCAGTCTAGAACAGATGACTAACTTTAAATGGCCAAGAGCTAAACAAAAGTAAACTAACTTGGATACTATTCAAAAACAGTATTTAAACTGTATATGATATTATACCTACTAAGCAAAGTCCCAAATCTATAGGGCAAGATCTGACAACATGAAGGCAATAATTCCCTAATCAGGTACACAAAATTCTTCAGGCTTTCAAAATACTAAAAGCCCAAGGGAAACTTTGTCCTCAGCTAATTTCAAGTTTTACAAGCCAATGTGGTGCACAGGTTTTTTCAGTGAGTTTTCCGAATGGAGCATCCAAACCTTTGAAATCTTCTCATGGCTCATTTGTAGGCATCTCACTGTATCCCAGTGAGAGTGGATGAGAAGGATAATTGAAATGGGACACGTGGGCATCAAAACAAGCAAAATGACACCCTCCTTTCTTTTTTTCTTTTTCTTCTGGTTCACGCTTCTAAATGAAATCCCAGGCTGCCTTCCAACTGCTGCTCAGAACTGTCACAGAGACGGAACACGTAGAGAGCACTAAAACAACTGACCTATTTCCATCCTTGGTGCTGTTGTATATAAATCCTTCATTCTGAATTCCACACACATACATGCACGTGTGCACAGCGATTTTCCTGTATACTCCCGTGAGACACTCTTTCCAAAGTCTAACCTCAGCTCCTAAAGGAGCTCCCCGTTTCTTCCTGAACAGCTGTTAACCCCATGGCCTCAGTGTCCTCCATAATTAGCTTAACTTTTGGGAGTCTACTCCTTGGGGAAGACAAGAGCAGCTTTGGCTCACTGACCCATCTTCTCTTGTATCAGTTCTGTTCTCCACTGGATACTGCTCGATATCCCAGGAATTTGTCTACAAGGATAGTTTCATCTCTCTTAAAAATGCAAGCACATAAATCACCTCTGTAGGGTTCTCAAATTCTCTCTCCCTCTTTTGCGGGGGAGGGCAAAAAAACCCCCAAAAACACACAAAAACCCAACCACACAAAAAAACAACTAAACCTCCCCCCCAAAAAAAATCCCAAACCAATAACCAAACCAAAAACCAAAACAACAAAAAAAACACCCCAACAAACAAAAAAAGAAAAGCTTTGTTACCCTATATGACTTCTGTGCTACTCTGTCACTTCCCAGGAAGGAGCAGTCACTGTCTTACTGATCTTGGCTGAACGTCAATGATACAGAAAAGTTATTTGGATGAAATGAGACTTCCAAAGAAGAACTTTGTGTGAAAAGCTCTTTGACAAAATGAAATCTCTAATCCAAGGAGCCACAATATGGAATGGCAGCAACATTCCTGATGTAGTGGAGCGCCTAGTGCTTGGGAAGACACTTTTCTTAGCTCTTGTTCCTCCAAAATGTGACCTTTTTTAGCTTCTCCTCTGCTCCACCTTCAGTTTAAGGTTTAAAAAACAAGAAATGTAAAGGAAATTAATAAAGGCAATATGCAACATTAAACAAAAGGGTTTTTTTAATATGGTCACATTATCGGCCCCTGAAAAAAGGATAAAGTAAGTGTTGTTTCATTTTTATTTCCTGTTATAACAGTACTCTGACAAAAACAAGTATAATTATTGCATCTGCAGCTTTCTCTCATTCTGTTCATAAGTTTTCTATTTCTACTTAATGTGGTTTTGTATTAGAGGAGTCCCTGGTCAGCAGGGTGCCAGGTACTGCAAAAGGCAGTTATGCTTTGGGGAGTAGAGCACACTCCTGTAGGGGATTTGCAGACAGCTATGCAGAACTGGACCAAAAAACTAGACTTCAAGGTGCCCTAAAAAATGTGATGAGCTTTGGAATACTCACATACTTTGAAAAGTCAGGGGAGACCCTTAATTTATCTAGGCTGACTTTTTAAACAACAGACCATCTGATGACAGCAAGTTTCTACAAATAAAATGGAGGGAAAAGTGTGGTCTTCACCTGCAGGCCTCGTGAGATGACAATCTGCTACTTGACTTGGCAGCTCGTTTGCCCATTTGAAACATTTACTTTCCTATTTGAAACTTTCAGTTTCCAAATATTTTTGCCATATCCTGCTCTGGTGAGGTTGTCAGTGCCTCCTGTGCACCTTTGACTGAACATGTGTATCATAGGGGTGTCAGCTTCATACATTAAACAGAATTATCTCCTTTATCTTGCACTACAAGATATTTTTCCAGACCTCAGATAGATATTTTCCTCTCTTTTCCACGCTCCCATTTTAAGCCTCCCAAAGCAGAGTCAGTGCAGTGAGGTGTATTACCCAGGTGAGAGCCCAGGATTAGCCCAGTAGCCCAACTGAGCTCTTTCAGTACCTCAGCACAGCCCACGTGTGTAGAAGCTTTCTGAATGCTCAGGAGGACATCACATAAACCCAGGGTAATAAAACGTATGTAACATTCACTCCACTCAGTATTTACATCTCAAATATTGGCAAACACTGTAGTAGCAATGGCACATCATCCTGGGATAAGAAACCAGCACACAGATCACCCCCAACACATGAGCAAGGAGAAGAGAGAGAAGGTCCCTCTCATCCTCAGAGCAGATTTGGCTCTTACGCTCTGGCTCGGCTTATATCCAGGCATCAACCAGAGTATAAATGTCGTTATGGTTCTGCTCCTCACAGTCATTCCCCAAACTCCCCTGAACTCCGTCTCCTCTCAAGTCAAGGGTTGCCACGGAAATTCTCACTAATGACAATCTTCTGTCATTTCCTGCTGGAGCTCACACTTGGTGTGTGCTCTGGGTGGTAGACATCAGGTTCTGGCTGCCAGTCATAAGGTTGCTAACTCTTAATTTCTCGTTAGCAGGTTCTGTCCCACAACATGTTGCCGGAATCACTGGGAATTTGGCAGAGGTTACCTTTAAAAATATGTCCCAGAGTAGCTGCAGTCCAGGTACTCAAATTAAAGTAAGTGTCATTGGTTGAAAGGTAATTAAAACGCCAAAATCACTATGAGAATTTGTGCTAAATCCTCTCTCAGGACTACGCCTGGGCTCATGATTCAATTAGGTATTACAGCACTAAAGCCGGACCTTCACTCCTAATCTCTGAGCAGAGGATTCAGTATTTTAAAGAGATAAAAAAAGCAAATGACAGCACTTTCTTCCTCGTGTTCAGGTCTATATTCTAAAGGTCTGTTCTCCAGCTTTTTCAGGAGATTAGAAGACTGAGACTCCTACACACTGTAGTTACAGAGGTGTGTTATGCAGGCAAATGCCCATTTAATTATACCCCCTCTGAAGGATTGTTATTCTTTTTTTTAAGTCAGTTAAAGGGAGTTCTAAAAACAACTCAGAGAATGCTGATCTTTTAGGACAACTAGGAATAGTCTCCAGTGGAGCCTTAAGACATGCAGATGTTACGTCCTTGTTACTTACAGATCTAATAATTTCTTGTAGAGACAAACAGGATCTTATCTGGTGTGGCATCAACTGCTTCCAGAAATACATCTTCATGTAGAACTATATGGACTTATGTGCCAAAGGAGAACTACAGAGCTAGTTGTAGAAATCTGCCCTTTACCAGAAAGCTCTTCACTGCTGTTTTGCATTCTTTTAATTGATAATCCACAAAAAAGGTCCTATTTATTAAAATTTTAGACAAAAAGAAACATTTTAAATTATATATGCCAAATATTTCTGCCTTTTTCTTTTTCCTTCTTCTTTTTCCTCTTTTTTTTTTTTTAAACAAACAGATCTAGAAACTCAGGATTCCAGGCTGTTCTTGGGAGAATTACAACAGTCCCAAGAGAAAAGAAGAAAAAGAAACCAAAACAACAGACTAAGACTAAACGAGAGAGTACAGTAAGGCATAATTGTGTCAGGCAGCTGAACACTCTCCTCCAAATTCCATTCCTCATATGCTGTGTGTCCTGAGATGCCTCATCCTGCCCCAAACCAGATCCTTAGCTAACAGGACAGAGGCAGCTGCTCTGGTCCCAACATTGCTGCATTTATGCCCGCAGGCAACCCCTTGGGAAATTCTACTTGCAGCTGGTTTGGGCCCACTTGTCCTCTTAGACTCATTCATGCAAAGGAACAAAATCCAGTGACAGTGGCTGTGGGAGATGAGAAATGCCAAACAGGCCACCCACACATGTGCATCTGAATGGAAACAAGGAATAAGACAGGAATCAGAAGACAAAACTTCACACATCTAAAAGTTTGCTTCCCCTTCTATTTAATTCACAACACAAATAACTGCAGAGCTTTTCTTTGGCATTAATGGGGAGCTACACTTGACATTCAAAAGCAAAAAATTTCAAGACTATTTCACTGTCTTATTTGAGAGGTGCTATAGAAGAACGTGTAATATTAAAAACTGCTAAGCACTCTTCATCTGGACTCCAGAAGCCTTTGACTTATCTTGGGGTCAGTAACCAAAACTGCATCATCTGAGAACCACAAACTGCTTATGAGAACCACAAACACCCAGATCCATTGCAGACCTAAGGCTTTCCTTCAGATTAGAACAGGACTGTCCAGACAGGTACCTGTGCACCATGTGGCTCCAGCAGGATGGAGTGAGAAAGGCCCAGGAGAACGTGAGGAGCACAGAACCAATCTCCAGATTCCATCTCCCTTGCAGTTTTCTGAAAGCACCAACTAAGAGACATGAGCTGGTATAAAACAAAGCTTGTGCTATCAACCAGTTATATTAAAGTAATTCCAATCATGTAAATCACCACTTAGCATTTTTACTGTATTTTATCAGTTTATTGTTGTCGTTGGCAACAACAGCGATTAGTAATTCTAATTTGCAAGACAACTTCTTCTGTTATATAGTAGAATGAATGCAGATACAGGGAGAAATTTGGGTGGTCACTTTAACTAAGCTAACCAAAGATAAAATACTCTGCTCCTGACAGAACTCAGTATCATCTTTCACCTTGACCACTGGTGAAAGTCATATTGAGACCATGTAAGAGCTCAGAGTTTAATACAATTTATGTCCCAGGATATAGGAAAATATAGTATTGTTTCCAAGACTAGATAAAAGAGATGTGGACTATCTGAGAGATGCATTTATACAGAATGTGGCCACATTCTTTTCTTTGTTCATGCCAGCACTTACTAACGGCCTGCTTCCAACTAAAATAGCTATTCCAACCTCCATGTATCAGCCTTTTATTTTAGAGGTTAGAGATTGTATTTTTACAATAATATTTTTTTTTTCATGTTTGACCTTAAATAAAGAAGCATACCTATAATAAACTTAACTGTCACTGAGAAACATGCAGGTACAAACCATTTCTGCTCATGCAAGCAATGATCAAATGGTTAAAGGTGACTTTCCTCCTGCAGACCTGGAACAACGACAGGGCTTACACAGCTTCAGCACAACAGCTTCTGTGTAAGGCAAGTGGTCAGGGGCGCAGCAGCAAAAGTTAACTGGATTTTCGCAGGAAGTATGACTTCTTATTTTGTGATGTTTCTTCCTTACCCTATTAAGCTTACAAGATACCAAACTGCAACCCCCTCCTGCACTGCAGAGCTGAAAGAAGAACCGTTTTGTTGCCACTGAATCTAATGGACTTTTCATTTTGAAAGGAAGCAATTCTCTCCAGAACTCACAGAATACTTCATTTAGATGGAATGACTTAGTTTGTATGCACTGTATCAAATTTTTCAAGTCAAACAAGCTTTTAATTCTAAGAGACACCAAGAAATCATTGGGTATATGGGCTTCTTGCAAAAGAAAACTTATCACGCTTTACAATAGTTTGAAAATCATACATTTCCAATCCAGGAAGAGACTACTGCGATCATCTTTGCTGATCTACCATTCACAAGCAGAGACCTCCTTTACGTATGTACTCAGACTCAGATCCCAGGCCAATGGGTCTTCACATATGGTCTCAGATCCAGGCCATTCATTCCTTTGCCTGCTGTCTGCTAGTCTAAACAAACTAAGCTCCGGGACTTTCTAGTCATATGACAATTTTTCTAAAACTCTTCTCATCCTTGTTTTAATTCGGAATGGGATGAATCTGTGCCAAACACAACTGTTTACACATCTACAGACTGCACTTGGCTAACTGGCTCTTAAAAAGTTGAATTTCTGAATATTCCAGGTAATAAGCAATAATTTGAGATAGGTACAGGATAAAAAGAGCACAACTGCATCATGACATGGGGACGTAGACTCAAAACCCCAAGATTCTTGGAAACACAGTATTTTTTTTCAGAGAGGAATCAGAAATAAAAGTCTGAAACTGATTAACTGTTCAAAATACTTTGGCTGTCTGGATCGAGAAATCTGTGGTTGTCTCTTCCCCAGCTTCAAGATGAAAAAAAACTTGACTCATTTCTTCCAAGGTAGCAGTCATTTGACTTCCATGGGAATTTATGAATCCTCAGTTGTGTTGTTACTGTTAACAAGAGCTGACAGTTAAATGCATTTCATTAACAGAAACTAGAATGAGAATGACAAAACTTTAGCAGATCAGACCTGTAACTGAAAAGGTGACCAATGTAAGGAAAGAGAACTGTCTGCCAGGATTGCACTTGCCTCTCACCCATACCGATAACAGCATATCTCCCTGTGAACTGCCGTTCTTTTACACTAGTTAGCAAAGCATCAGCAAGATGGAGATGTCAAGAGCAAACCTGTGCCAGCATCAGTTCCTCCTTGCACATCAAGAACAGGAGTAAGAGTAAACCCTAATGGAAGAATTAAAAACAAAGATTTTCACAGCTGAAAATGTGCAGAAGGCACAGTAAAAGTAAAAGAGGTTGACTGGCAGTTTGTCAATTGATCTTTTTTTCAGTCTTGGAAGAGCAGGGAGAAGATCTATCCAAGGACGACTGCTGGGGTGCAAAACTTGCTGGGAGTTCTTGCATGGAATAGATATTCTCACTGTGCAGCTTCCTCACTTGCAAGCATTGCCAAAAGACTGATTGGGCCTTGAACATCTGTGGATTTCCAAAACCTACTGAACAAACAGACCTCCAGATGCACAAAATGACACTTTCATCCAGATGTAAAACAATGGGTAGAACTGTAATACTGCTCAGCTGCAACAGAATAAGAAAAATCCTAGTGCTAGAATGTAAATGCTGCTTGGCCTGGGAGCTGAGTAGAGCTCCGCAGTTTTGTGCGAGGAGTAAAGAACAGAACACCAGAACATCTAAAAGTAATCTGTTCTAAAGAAACCCACCTTTTGGGTCAACCATCCTCAGCAAATGTATTTTGTCACTGAAAGCTCCTTCCCTGGGTTCACCAAATTTAGAGTAGTCCTACTCTCAGTTGATATACGAAGGTTATTCAGCCTGATTGTATAGTTTGCTATTGTGTTCCCTGCCACCAACCAGAGGGGAAAAAAAAACCCATAAAAAAGAAAAAAACCTACCACTATTCATTCTATTATATTTAGTGCTCTGTCTTCCCCTGCTATAACAGCTTGCTTGATTGCCTTGTCCACCTGCTGTGCCATACTCTTTTAGCTCTGAAAGCACTCTGGGAAAGTGAGGATCATTTATGATATGTAGCACCTAGCAGAACAGGATTGTGGCTTCTGGTCAGTACTGCACTGTCAACGCACTATTGATCACCTGAACATTCGGGCTCCCTTGCTGATCTATTTCAACTCAAATGAATATAGAAAATTTATTCTTAATAATACAAAATGTGACCAGTCAGAGGTTTTTCCCATTTCTGTGACACCCTTCTTTCAATTCCGGAGAGTCTCAAAGATACAGCCTTACTGTAAGCCCTTCAATGATGCACCTCACTCATTGCTTTGCAGAGTATCAGAGCACAGCTCAGTCCACTCTATGATTAAAGACTGGTCTTGTAAAGAAGAAAAAAAACATTAAAAACATTCTCTCATCCAGCTGTTACTTGGAAAATCAAATGCAAGGCCCCTGCCTCCCTTTCTTCCCTTGGGCATGGTAGAGAGGCACCAAAGAGGGGTCAGGCTTTTCCAAGATCCAACAGAGCTGGCAGACTCCTAGAATAAATGCTGCATTAGTCTCAGGGTTTTGGAAAGCTCCAGTCCTTTTTCAAGCATTTGGATGTCTGAATGGCAGTGATAAAAGGGAGGGGGCAGCTAAACCCACCCCCACCCACAACCATCACAACAGCGTTCCAGTGTTACTGGAAATCCAGCTGTTCTCTGCAAACTGGCAGGATTTACTGTTCATATTTTGGTTAAAGAGACAGATGAAATTCCCCTTCCCCATCCATTATCATTGTATAATCTATACAATGCATCAGCTCAATGGCCACGGCAGTAAAGAAAAGGGGGAGGCAGCATTAGTATTCAGAGCACACGCACCACACAAGGCAGCAGGTTTATGATCTGCGCAACCTGAAATAAGCACTTCTCTTCCCTGGGGAGCCGGGTTAACACCGAGGAGCTGCATGTTAAGTCACACATACTTCTACTAATATACATCCTTTCCAGTCTAGGAGGGGATGAGAAGGCAGAATACCTGTCCCACTCACACTGGCAGAGACTGGCCAATGTTTCTGTGGCTCGACACTGCATATCCAGAAATGTCACATCCCTTTCCTGATCCCAACTCCCCCATGTTGGCAGAGTGCTCTTCCTCCAGCTCTTAGGCACAAACCAGGCAAAGCCACCAGCTGTCAATCAGCTGTCACATCCACCTCCTCCCAGCCTATCCTGACATCCCCCCTCTGCCTGGCGCCAGGGGCAGCAGAGAAATAATCTGCTATGAGATTAATTGCTCCTTCTGCAGTGTCAGCACAGCTACAATGGCTTCTGTATTTACAGGGAGCACAGGGAAAAGGGTTTTGTGGACAGTTTTTTGCCATGTGTACATAATGGAGTATAACAGTTGCATGGAAACAGCTTGTTCCCAGCTTCTGACAACACAAAGCCCCTGTTTTTCTGAATGGACCTGCCAAGTCACCCAATTTCTTACCAAGTAGTATAAATAATCATTTGTTGCTCTGAGCAAATAATAATCCTACAAAAGAGATCATATAGGAATGGTTGCATTTGAACACACCAAAACTGATCCAAGAAATCACTGGCTACCACTGTCTTTCATTTCCAAGATCCCCAGAATAACTGCACAATAGCCACCTACATTTATGCTCTGCCTTCAAAATTGCTTTATGCCCATCTACACCCAAACTGACATGAAAAAGGGTTCTCTCTCTGCTCATTCCACCCTCCTGTCTTGGTCCCATTCTTTTGGGTGTTCAGGGACCCAAATGAAAACTGTTCAGTGAGGCTGGTTTTCTGCAGGGTTGGTTCTTTCCTAGCTCACAGCACTGCCACAACAAGCACTGGTCCTGGCAAAAAAAGGAGATGGCAGGGATGCACAGCCAGGAGGGAAAACAGAACTGAACTGCCCCTTTGGGTACCAGCACACATTTTCCTTAGCTTAAAGCAGCTGTGAAACAGCAGTCTCCAACCTCTCTCTGCTTCAGCAGAAAAGAATTGTGTACTAGTAGCTAAAACGTTTCCTTTACAACCTAAATTTTCAAATGTGCACCAGGAGTAGTTTTCGAGAGCTCAACACCTCGAAAGCTCCTGAAACTCAACATTTACACGTTTCTTTTAGGAGACTTCCCCTGTGAGAATTAAGCCATGAAAAAAGGTTTCTTCTCCAAACAGAAGACGAAATGTCACAACTCTGAAACACTCAGATAGTTCACAAGGCTCTTCCAAATCACAAAGAGATTACAGTATATGGGAGTTCACATGCTGACCAAATATGCGAGTGGTAACTTTGGGCAGGTGTCTACCTTTACACTGCTCAGAAGTGATGCACATCCTCAAATCATTTTATCTTGTTTTATTAATACAGTATTGGTTAAGAAAATGAATGCTTATTATTTAGATTTGTCTCGGGATTACTTTGACATTACATGACACTGCCCTTAGGACCAATATTATAAATGAAACAGCAAGCTGTCATCATTTTAAAGTGCTGCAATTTTAAAAATAATAATAAAAAAAAGAACAGCTGTCACCAAGGAAAAGAAAACAACAAAAATGGAACCCAAACAAACATTCCCTTAGGCTGCTATTGTTTTCCTAATAACTTGGATGGTATTTCCCCCTCCTCACTCACAAAGCAGCAGTTGGAACGGGAAGACTGGACTTTTCTATTGACAGGTGATAAATCTTTTTCCAGTGAACTGAAGGTAAGTACTGAAAGCCTCACTTGTATAATATGATTAAACTTCGCTACAAGAAAAGAGGCTCTTGCAGAGATTGGGGGAGTGATCACTAGTTGCTGGTGATCTCGTGTAAATGGGTACAATCTGAAAAAAATCCCAGGAAGTCTGTCCAGAAAGGTCTTAATGAAGAGTTAATTCCTCAGCTGCCTTCCCAGACAGCTGGTGAATCTGTCTAGGTGAACAGATGTTGCTGAAATGGGGGAGTGGAAGTGAGGAAAGGGATGTTAATTACACTGGCAAAGGTTCTGAGATGCTGTGTGGGGTGGAACAGTCTGAAACTGGGATACACACTAATCACATGCTGTGCCTTCCTATGTTCACAGAAAACAGGCAAAACACCTTCCTCGCTCTTTCTCTTTAGGCTGTTTACCTAGAAGGAAAAATAGGTGCTCTCATTAAGGCAGAATTTGACCTCTAATTGGTAATGTCTACAGTTAAGGAAAATACTTCCCCTCTTTATTTGCAGTTTCCATTTTTCACTTAGTTGTTGCAAAGACAAGCTGTGCTGGCACAAAAAAGACTTGAGTGTAAGCTGTAAAGACAGAACACAGAAGTAGCCTGGCTCTGCCCCCCGCACCAGCAGAGAGAGTTCAGGAGTTGTTCAGCAGTCACAGAATCATGGAATAGTTTGGGTTGGAAGGGACCTTTAATGGCCATCCAGTCTGACTCCTCTGCAATGATCATCTTGACATCTTGAACTAGGTCGGGTTGCTCAGAGCCCAGTCCAGTCTGGCCTTGAATGTTTCTGGGGATGGGGCTTTTACCACCTTTCCAGGAAACCTGTGCCAGTGTTTCGTCTCTATTGTCCTATAAAATTTCTTCATTATATCCAGTCTGAATCTGCTATATTTTAAAACTATTACCCCTTGTCCTATTGCTATTTGCTCTACTAAAAATCTGTGCCCATCTTTCTTATAAGCCCCCTTGAAGTACTGAAAGGCTGCAATAAAGTTTCCCTGAAGGCTTCTCCAGGAATTCAGGAGACTACTGCCCAGTACTACAGCAACTCTGTACTCCTCACCAGGAGTCAGGACAGAGAAATCTCTTCCAAAGTAACTCCTGGAGATGGGGTAGAATGGAGGAGTCTAGTTAGGGAGCAGCCCCACTTAATAACTGAAGAGCACAAGGACAGCTTGAATCCTTGTTTATAGCCTTAGTTGTGTGGTCATCCTCAGAGCTGGACGCAGCCCTTGCATGACAGGACAGGAGAACAGACAGGGCTGGAGCAGAGCTCAACCTTGCCAACACTTCAGGGTCTGGGATTTGCTTCCCGGTGGTTTGGGAACTCAGTGATCCTGTTGGCACGGCAAATACAATGCAAAGTCAGCACAGTTCACACTCAACTTCGGCTGCTCTTGGTTTTTGCATGAAAATGCATCTTTGGTTTGGGCCAATAATTGTGTTGAGGGAAAATTAAACAAGGGCAAAGAAAGGAGGGAAAGAAAGCCCACAGAGAATCAGCACAGCCTTCATTGCAAGAGCCATTCTGAGCACTTTCCTGAACCAGACCTTCAGCAAAGCAAGAGTATCACTAATTGCATTTGGGTGAAGGGAGGAGACAAAGCCTTGGGAATTGGAATGGGGATTGTCCCCATTGCTTACAGCTATACAAACACTCTCCTTGCCACAGACCATCTCCTCTTGGGATAAGCAGCCAGTGAACATCTCTTCTGACCGCTGACTCTGCACTGACACCTCCCCTCTTTCAAGGCACTTTGGCACAGCATCCTTATGGCAATTCATATGGTGGGATGATGGCTTTGGTGCAAGCCATATTAGAAGCTGACAATATGTGCCACATAAGGAGGCAGCTGCCTTAAGACCACCAACAAAAAAAGCCAGTTGCAGGCATGCCTTGCACCTGTCGCTGAAAGAGCTCAGTGAGCAGCACCAGCAAACAGCACTTGTGAATGCACAGCATATTTCTTGGGTTGTGTCACCCCCATAACTTCCTGTGTCTGACAAACAGCCTTTTTGGAAGAGCCCTCCAGTCTTTTGTATCAGCTCTTAAATGCCATGGATTGTGGCCTGGCAACTGCTTCTGGAGAAGTAGAGCTCAACTCGTTATGTCATTAGACAGAGACCAGCTCAGCATGTTTCTCCCTTCTCTCACTTGCAAGACTAACAATAAAGCCCTGCTTTGATTGCCATTTTTCTAAACAATACTGCTTGGTACCTACATAGTGCCTCAAAGCCCAGGAATGCAGCACGGGTTTTGTACACGCTAATAAATGGAGCTCCACAGCTAATTTTAGATATCTGAACCTAATTATTGCTAAATTGCAGATGGGTAAACCAAAACAAAGATCTAGAGCATGTTGGCTGAAATTTACTAAGCCATTTGCAGAATTAAAAAAAATAGTAATAAAAACCCAAATAAAATACAAAACCAAACCAAAACAAACAAAAGAAAAACCACTGGAGAATTTGGTCCTTTGTTTGCTGCTGTAAACAAGAACTCAAATCACCAGAGATACAAGTCAGACTTATAGAGGAAATTAAAAAAGAGAAGAAAGCCCAGTATGTTTAGTTACTTAACTGAGAGTAAAGCTAAAAAACCCATATGGGATTATTCAGGCTATTCAGGAGGGGAGGAAAGGAAACAAATATTTCAATCAACTTGACATATAGACCCCTGTTAATTACAAATACATTCTAGAGGATAAAAGTATGCAAAAAAAAAAATAAAGCCAGTGAGGGTCACGAATAGGCTCCTACAGCAACTCAGACATAAATGGCACTTAGGTACAAAACTTTGAGTCACTTGGCTGGGATTCATGAGTTGGGTACTTATTCTCTGCATAACAGCTCAAAGGTAATAATCACAAATGGTGCTATTTAAATGGAAAATAAATAGCCCTGTCTCTTTAAGGACATCTTGTCTCATTCTCAGTGGAATAGTGGCAGCCATAAAAAAAGCTATGATTTCAGTATTTCTCGTTATAACTTCTTTCTCCGCTCGTCTAAAAATAAAAGGCTACTCTGTAGTTCCAGATCAATCTAACTAAAGGAGAAGAATTCACTTACAAAAACAAAATAGCAGCTCTGACACTAGTTACGTATTCATCACATGTGAAAGTGGCCCCATAATGCTGCCTTCAAACCTTTCCAACAAGTTGTATTAAATTAGGTTGGGTTCGCTTTTTTTTTTCCCCTTGCACCAAAAGCAAAATAAATATAGCTTTATTTAATGCTACTAAAAGGTTCAGATTCAACTGGAACCCCAAGGCATGAGGCTTTGTTGTTAAAGCACATATACTGACTCTATTGATTGGTGCAGTCCTCTGTGCAAGAGAATTTGTCACATCAATAGGAACTGAAAAATACTCAGGAGCTGTAATATGGTTTAAATGAGCAGTTACCACATCAATATAAAGAGCATTTTCAGTGGCACTAGATAGGAACCCTTTTGCAAACCTAGTATTTGTTTTAAGATAAAGGATGACAACGTTTTTGCAAGGAAGATTTTTAAAGTAATCGTAAGCAAAGCAGGAACCCCTGTAAGTCTCTTGTGATGACAGCACTCTCTGGGCAACAAAAGCCACAATGGGGAGAAAACTTCCAAGCAGGAAAGGAATGGCAATGCTCCAAGCCAGATGGATGTAAGGGTAGGAATAAAACTCTTGCTCCCTTGCCTCCCTGGGCTTTTCCATTGCTGCTGCCCAGAGCACACCTGTGTCACAGCTGCAGATCCACTCCAGACTCTGCTTACCAGAGCCCCAGCCCGGCACAACACATGAGCTGGAAGACCCAAACCAGACACAAATGCACACTGGTCATGAGAGTAAAAGAGCAAAGATTCCCAACCTGTGCTCGATGCCAAGCAAGAGCTGGGGGAGGATAAAGTTTTTGCCATGCCTCCCCTACTCCCCCAGCCTCATGGGAGAAGGCGATACACAGAATGGCCTTTGCCTCACTGTAACACACCTCTTTCTGTTTGTTTTTTTTCTCCCCCTTTATCAGGGTGCTTCGTCTTGGCCATGGCTATGTCTTAGTCCAACGGGGTGCCAAAAGTCACCTCAGATTTCCAATTCTGAAACTGGAAAGGGTAGAGGAAATCTCAGCTACCACCACTTCCCCAGGGGGTAAGTAACACCCTCAGCACCTTCAGCCTGCCACTCCTGTATTCCTGGCTCCATGCGAGTCACAAGCCCCAGCTGCTATTAGATGTGATCTAGGCAGGCACAGAGAGGACTCACTGGCCTCAGTAACATGTAATCTACATTAAAAAGTCAAACAAGGTGCAAGAGGGGCCACTGAGAAGTCCACAAAGCTCACAGCAGGCTGGAGCAGATGATGCTTCCTGCACCACTGCTGCAGTAGTGGATACTGGGCACGGCTGGTCCCACAAACCCACCCCGTCCCCAAGGTGTGCAGCCTCTGCTTCGGTCACAACTGAATTTGAAAAAAAACCCCCAAAAGTATATGAAATTCATGGCAAGGAACAAACCTCCATTTCATGGGCTTGAAAAATCCCTGGTTTTCAATAATGAGAAATAGTTCTGTGTTTTCAGGGGATGCAACATCCTTTTCCTGACTTGGTGTATTTATAGAGCACAATCCTCTCTCAATCACATCCCTCCATCCCATGGGTTAACGTAAAATGGACATTTTTGTCATTCAGGCAAAAATCCCACTAAAGGAAGGCGAGAAGCGGCATGTGCTGCAAGTTTTGAATGAGATGAGAAATTTCACACTATCCTGATATCTTCTGGGTAACTGCTTATTTTATGATGACTAATAGGCAATTACTATGGTAATACCGCAATACAACATGTGTGAGGTTTGGAAATGAGAAATTATAGGTAACTACTTTGGACTCATTTCTATGGTAACAAAAAGTAATTGTCATTAAATACCAGTTATATTGCGGCTGTACCTGGTAATTATAGATTTTTTATGCCCAGTAACATAAATAAAACCAATAAATTTATTCAAAAGGTCCACAATTGTTTACTTATACATAGTTATATAGAATACACAATGACAAACACCTAATTAGGAAAAATAAACTCCATTGAGAGGTTCATCTTGTCATCTGAGATTGATACTCTGTTTTTCAATTCAAGGCAATGCATGAATTTCACATGTATTAAATGAAGCTACGAAAAAACCCTTCCCGACCAGAAAAATAGGTGAAAAGTAATGAAGAGGTTTTATGTAAGTGATAGCATGGACACAAATAGCCGTGTCTCACAACTGAACAAGTGACAGTAAGAATCACATAACATATCCAGTCACTGTGAATAGACACACACATATATATGTATGCATGTACAGGTGTATGCCCCAAAGTGATATTATCAAAGACCAAAATCAGAACTCCTCATTGTTATGGCATACAGCACTGACCTAAAGCTAAAATAATTTGGATAAAGTCCACAAGTGCATTTACTTACATGTCAACATGAATGTTGAACTTTGGCCTATTTCTATAGTCACACAAATAAAGTCCATAAAAATCTATTCAGGATAAATCTGAAATGTTTCACCTGGTCCAAAGCCTAGTCTTCTGTTTGTTTCAAGTCTTTCAAAAGGAATGTTTAGAAAGGGCCAGACTCAAACAAATCATAAACAAACAAAACCAGAAGAATATTGTCCTTCATAAAATGCTGGTATGAATCCTTCAAAATGTTTCCCAAACCTTCCCAGCTCCCTACTTTCACTTGAAACTTTGCTAAATTCAACTCCTTTCCATAAACTATTTCAGCCCTTACAAAACTACATTTCTGGGGCAAAAATACACCATTTGTTCAAAACATTTAATCCCAGCAGAGCTTTCGTATGAATACTGACGCTGTTTATGGTGAATTTGGTTTTTCAGTCTGGGTGGAGCTGGCCTCCTTTCTGTCCAACAAATTATTTGTTAACCCCTCCCACGAGCAAGCAATAAAGACTGTGTTGAGCTCAAAAATATTGCACCTGACAGTGAAGCGAGAAAGGATTAGAATCAGTGTATGCCCTCTTCTCCCCATTCACACAAATTCCTGCAGTCCCTACAATCAAGCAAGAGGGATGCAGCAATGATGACAGCTCAGAACAGTGCAGCTAATTCATGGCTTTAATTTACCGAAGGCTGGTACTGTCACAGTTATCCGACCGAAGGCAACACAGAAACGGCAAAGAACGGGAAGACTTACTAGGTCATGCGACAAAGCCTTTAGAGAACGGTCAGGATATTTCAACTGCCTTGTCATGGCATTTCTGGGATACCTCAGAGAAGAGCTGCCCAGACTAAGCAACACATCCCTTTTGGTGCCAGTATAGGATTTTGTCTCTAAAAGGTGAGGCTGACAAATTGGAACTAATCTAAGGCGGTTTGGTACAGTCATCTCGCCTGCAGGGACACATTTCAGCATTCAGCTGCAGAATGCCAGTTTAAGAACAAGCTCTCGATAAAGGAAAGTTCAGGCCAAGCCTGGGGATGCACGACTTTTAAATCAAGAACACTTTTTTTCCCCCTTAGTCTACCCCCACCTCCCTGGGAATGGCAATAGGTTCAGAAGATGATAATGTACTGCAAGCAGAGGGAGAAAAGTTGAGAAATTTCTCTTCCCTTAACTAGTTTTCCTTTATTTCCTAAAGCCATTTCACAGTTTAATCCACCAGAGAGGGCAAGAATAGGTTATGGAGAAACATGCAAATATTTTTATTTTTGTCGCACGTTCTTTCAAACTAAAGCTAAAGTCATGCACCCCCAGCATTAAGGGGGTTTTGAAATCAGGTGAGAGCTGAGGACAAGTTGTCAGCAAGAACAGAGGGCAAATCATGCTGAAGTCCCACTATTTTAGCTGGGTCAACTAATAGCATCTTCCTGGGCAATTTAATTAACAAGCCCCTGTGGCATAACATTTTTTACATGCTGTAACTGTAAAGCCAGTTACACATAGAAGTGCAGTAATACCAAGCTTTAAAGACATCAAGACAAGGATGAAGCCTCTCTTCCTGTTTGGAGAAAGACTCTACACTCTCGGCCACAGCGTGGCTGGTACTTGTCATTATGTTAGGAGGAGCTGGGTATATTCACGTGGCAAGAAAAAGACTATGGAGGGGTTTTTTCACTGAAGAGAGTTCAGTGTAGTAATCATCCTCACAAAAGGGGATGATCCAGCAAAACAGCAAAGAGGTAGCCCTGCAAGCAGGAGGAATCCCAGTACTTTGGCTTACAGGTGAATTTGCACTCTGAGGGCTTCACTTCTCTGCACCTTATCAGTACAGCACTCCTACTTAGCCCAGTCTGATCTATTGTAGCATGGTTTGCTTGTGATTTTTCGTTTCTCACTTCTTTTGAGAAAGAAATAGATGAAAACCAAAATTAGATATTCTGGTTTCTAAACAGTCAATCAGAAATTTCACTGGAAATAAAGACTAGCAGAGGTAATTTCACCAACTCTCTTGGTTTATGCCCTTAAATTATTGGGAGATAGGACCCATTTATTAAAAAACAACCCTAACAACTTTTTTCAAATTATGTATAGACCTTTGAAACATTCTGAAGTAGAAGAGTTGCTTAATCCCCCTTGTACGTCCCACAAGGCACTTTGCCTTTTCATTCCTAACTGTATGGGCCCACACATTCTTAAACTCTTGCATAAACTTGAATAAATCAGTAAAGTTTAGCAGTCTGTTTCCATGCATCTTAATACACTGAGCACTGACATTCATTTCCATGACCATTTCTTTTAGAGCCACCTGAACGTACACACGACATACAAGCAACTTTGCTCACAGATGTGTCTGTGCTGTGAGCACTGTTTTACATCTGCGATATTAAACTCACTTGTTGCTGCTTACGAACACTGCGCCACATGAAAGTCCCTCAAGAGTCACAACCCATTTGGTCTGTTCTCTTGAGAATGAGTAACAGTTTATAGAAAACAGGCAATTCTTGGCAGCATCATTGCAGATTTGGCTTAAACTCCCAAGCCTCAGTTCACAAGAACAAAGCAACAAGGATTTTGGAGGAGAGCACAGGACTCACATCCTCAGTGAAAGTCCTGCATCCCCAAAAATGACAATGAAGAAAACCTCATCAGCCAACTGTTAACATATCATCCTGGGTAAATGAGCTGTTAGTTCCTGTTTTGATCTCAGGAGAACTAGTAAGTCCCATGCCTTCTACGAGAATTGCTGACACACTCAGGCTTTTAATGGTGCCCACTGTGCCTGGGATTTCAGAGGACAGTGAAGTGCATCCGACAGTGTACTTTGCCAATCGTGCAAAGCTGTGTACTGGTGGGGTAAAAAACCCTCCTCTCTCACACTGGCAGGAGATCAATTTACAAACTCAAGCATGAGGTTTAATTACCCATTTCATTATCTTAGCTTGCATAGCTCTGAATGTGAACCTTCAATGAACCAAAGAAATAGTCACCAGCTGCTGCTTTGAGAAAGAGGGAGATAACAGGAAGGAGAAGTTCAAATGCCTAAAACTGCTCTTGCTGCATATGGCACCCCTGTTTGCAGAAGCAGGGGATTGTCCCCAGCCAATAGATCTGTGTTAGACTACGCTACATGGAAGACTTCTGAAAGTCCTATTTATGTGCTAATCTGAACAAAGACCAAAAGAGATGAAACAGACTTATCTAGCCAATCACTGAGAAGCCTCAGAGTTAAATTTTCAAATACAAGCAAGTGATCCTTAGAGATTTTTTTAGAAATTCAACTACTAAATTCAAGTAAATAAATTGTGATGTGCTTGTGGATTTTGTATGAGCAAGAAATAAAGTGTTTGCTGTAAATTATTCACTCAGCACTAGTTAACTGCAATGCTGGCACATTACTAGGCTTTTTAATATTCTTCTCAAGATAATAGGTAGCATTTTGCTTATTACCCTCATTTTTAAGTTATTAGTTACATTGGGCCATTTGTAAATACAGTGAAGAATTGCAGGAAAATCAAATGTTTTTCCAACTACCTCATTAAAAGTCTCTTTAGTTCAGGAGGGTTGAAAATCCCGCATATCATGAAAAGTTAAACCAACAGTTTACCATCAGGCTCAGCAATTCCAAATTAATTCACATGCCCTTTCATAGTACCTGTGTTCCCCAAAGGCTTTTCAAGTTATGAGCCATATGCACGTCTGTAAAGCTGCATGCCCCTCAAAAACTGTAAATAATAGTGTAGGGGAAAAACCTACAGGGCAAGTGAATTTATGATGGAAAACAGAAACTGCTTAATTGCAACTGGGAGTCGCTTATGTGTAAGGCACCTGGAACAGAGGAAAGTGATGTAGTATCAGATTCTAGAGCCATTTTAGGACTTTATTCATGTATGGTGACACATTCTAATAAATTCCTAGTGCTGGCAGACTCCACTACTGCAATATCGCAATCTGATTTTGGCCTTGCCAAGAGCTGAGTGAGTATCACTGCAGCTGACGGAGATCATGTGTTCTCAGAAGTTTCACTTAAAACATAAATAACCGCTGCTGAAATCACCCATGCAACTCCCTGCTGCTCAAGTTCAGCAATTAGCAAAGCACAGGAGGGACAAGGAGCACACATTATAGAATCATAAAGGATGGAAAAGACCTCTGAAACCATCAAGTCCAACCATTAACTCAGCATTGCCAAGTCCACTGCTAAGCCATGCCCCTAAGCATCATATTCACACGGTTTTTTTGAACACTTCCAGGGATAGTGATTTCACCACTGTCCTGGGCAGCCTGTTCTAATGCCTGACCACCCTTTTAGTAAAGAATTTTTTCCTCATATCCAATCTAAAACTCCCCTGGCACAATCTGAGGCTGTTCCCTCAACAAAAAACTGCCAGCAGCCCCATTTTCTGCACCTTCTAGCTTCTTCCTCAGTGGTCTCCTCACCCTTACAATAACCCAGTCTTATTCTGCTTAGCAATGCAATATCTAATTAGATCAAAGCTCAAGGTAGCCTGGCTACAGAGTGAATTGTGCTCTTTAGTCTTGCGCTGTAAGCAGAACTGCATGCAGTATATTACATTTCTCAGGGGCTTCTCCAGAGAACATGTAATTGCCCCCACAAACAAATCATCAACTAATCAACCGCTTTTCATTATCACCTCCAGCAGCACATTTATTTTGTAAATAAATGCATTAAGAGCAAACAATTTTAGGGAAAACAAAAGATTATCTGAATACGATCTCAATAGAGGAAGTAGTAGAGTAGTAATTCAAATACTAAAATGAAGCAAAATTAGCATAGGGTGGAATGATTATTCCATTCCATGTATCCCTATCTATTACAGTACAATAACAGAGTGAAATCTGTGACTTTAATGGATGATCTGGGTAGTTTAAGGGAACTGTGATTGACTGACACATTTACATAGAGGCTGATGAGCAGCATAATGAATGCATTTATAAAACACAGCTAAGGTCTAACTCTAAGCTGACATTAACTCCCACACTTAGAGGAGGCTTGTAAAGCAGATACCCTGCTATTTTGAAGACTTGCTCTCTACCTCTTGAAGCAAACAAATTTACTTCAAATCTGTGAGCCCCCTTTCTTGATGGGAACTCCAGGAAGCCTATGGAGTTCAGTGACAAAACAGTGCAAGGTGTGTAAGGCAGACATAACAATACACAGATTCATATCCCACACCATACCTGTAATTTCCTAGGTAAACTCCATCAGGATTGAGCATGGGTGCAATCTTGAAGACCAGGTGGTCTCTCAGGACTTTTGCAATAGGATGGTGGCTCACAAGGAAATCAATTATACCTGGGAATAAAACGAAGAAAGAGTTTGAAAAGGGGAAGTTACAACATCAATGATTTCCAGATACCTCTCTGAAATTTCATATATAAAAGATTAGAATGATCATTCCTCTTGGTTCCTGGTGCTGCTCCTGCTTCCAAGAGAAGAAACTACTTGCAGTCATGTAGCACCTGCCTCCTTCTTAAAACTCCAAGAACTTCCAGGAGAAATACCTTAGTCTATTCTCTTAATGCAAGTACACTATGGCTGCATTATCAGACACTGTCAAGTTTCCATAGAGGGAGAAGTTACTGCTCATCAGCTGAGCCTTGATAATAAAATATTTCTTCTCCTAACTGGTGAAACAAAGACACCTTACATACCCAGCCTTCATATGTGGGCTCATACTGCAGCTCAGCTCATGAGCAGCAACTTGTTGAGCTGGGGCACCTCAAGTTCTTTTGAGCATATGCCCAGACCTACCCTTGACATATCAACACAGATTTCAGATCATCTGCATCTATAAAGACGTATAAAACGCCTCACAAAAACTGGAGAAGTTACATAAACTCTGTACCAGGCACAGGGATACTGTGGGAGTGGTAGACCGGAATTTATAAGGTCATATTCTTCATTTATTTTGCACTCAAAAACCAGGAGTAACTCCACCTCATCAGGTCCTTTAATGTGGAACCAAGGCAAATGACAGGGGAAGCAGATTCTAAATGCCCTTCCTTCGGGCATATCACAGCACCAGAGCCTGCAGGAGGTCCTGCCTCTTGGCCTTGTGCTCAGGGAGCGACCAAACATTGCCTTGCCCCAAGGCTGGTGCTGGGGCAGGAGACAGGAATCCGGCAGTTAAATTCATTGCCTATTCCTCCACTGAGTTGGTACTGACGGAAATAGCTCCCAGGGAATTAATGTGGAGATAAATTGAGTTCCTGTGTAATCTCAGGACACCCACAGATAGGTCATGACAATTTGCTATTTATTGTAAGGTCCATCCTGTGAAGCAGGAACCATTTACTGAATTTCCCCAGAATAAATCAATCACTATGGTCTAGTAACAGGATAAAATTAAGCAGAGAAAAATTAAGGCTGCTCATCAGTAAAATTTCACTAATGGTGAGCTCTATTAGACTGTGGAATTGTCTCTCCAGGGTAAGAGTGGAATCCCATCATCAGAAACATTTAATGCTGGACAGGGTAAAGCCTTAGGGAATACATATAACAAGCAACAATTCAGCATAGAAGAGATGGCATGAGACTTCAAAAAAGCTGACTTTAGACCTGATTTTTTGGTGATTCAAAGTATTTAAAAATAAAACTAAAACCCAGGTAACATGCCAAGTTACATGCACTTGTTTATAGCTTGGTTGAAACATATATTAAAGATAGGACCAAAATCTCACATCCTGTACAACTCTCTCATTTAGCTAATTTCCTAAGGCCCACTTAGTGTTTCAAATACTAACATATCTGAACCCATGCTGGTGTTGAAATGAATTCTAATTTGGTGAGGCACATGGAGAAAAAGAGGCTTTTGAAACGTCTAAGATGATCAAGGTATAATTGACTCTGAACATCAGCAATTTTTTCATCTATTAGTGACTAAACCTGAAGAGGGAGAAGTCCCCTTCTGTAACCAAGGCTTCTGCTTGAGAAGAAACTAGACCTGAATTTCTGAGGCAAATTAGCATATACATAATTACATTGCTCAGGAAATGTGTCTTCAATTACCTCCTCCCAATGAAGGAAACTGAGCACTGATCTGCTTTTTGGCTGGTGTTGTGACTTTTGTTCGTTATACAACAGCAAGAACACGAAGAAACGACGGGGACACAGTTGGATCCTGAATAACCAGATTTCCTAACTGTATGCAAACATGAAAAGCTTAGCTATGTTAAACTGCTGCTCTAACTGTTTTCTGGCAGTGTCTGAAACATAATCCACAGTGAGCATACCTGGAAAGCTTCAAAGTACTTAAAGGAAAACATACCCACACTTAGTCTGTGGTTTATCAAGATGCTATGCTGGTTTTAAAGAGCTTGCAACTGGAATCAACTATACTCAAACATCACATCACTTTGTTTTCTAAAACACTTGGAGGAGTTAACTATTCAGAAATCACTTTGCCCAGAAAAAACTTTATCCTAGGTTAAATATGACCTTTCATGGCAGCTGCAATAAAAACAGCAAAAGAAAAAAGTCATGTTGTGTACATGATCATCACTTCACCAAAGGCCTTGGCACAACAATCTTGCCCTGTAATCTGGCAGCACACTAACAATGCACACGCTACAGTTCTTCAGACAGCAAGGAGAACCATGAACACCTCAGGGATAACATGACAGCTTTTCATTCAGGAGGCAGCGCAGGAGCCCAAACTCCCAGAGCTTCACTCTGGCTGTAACTGTGCCAGGAAAGAGACTTGTCCACATTCTGCTCATTTTGCCCCTGTTATTGATGCAGCCTCACTCACAGAGCTTGGCAAAAGCATGTTGGCAATGAGAAGATAGTTTTCAGCTTCATACAGCAAATTACTCTTCCCTAACCACGAATGTGCTGTGACCTGGAAGGCTGCATATAAACACATAATGGGTGAGCCTCTGCTCTGTGTGATTCACTGCTGCACCTGACTAAGGGAAGAGACTGACTTTGGGCACCAGGAGCTTGGTGTCAAACAAGACCCAGCACTTCCCAGTGTGCCACAGACTACTGGGGATACAGCAGCCAAGTTCACCCAGTCCAAAGAGATTTACTTTATTTTGTTATTTAGGAGACAGCTAATTAAGCCAGAAGAAACCTTACCCCATCATAAAAATGCAAAGAAAGAGTTAAGAATAACTGGCTCAAAGAATTTTAACCGGGAAGTAAAGGCAGTTCTAAGGGACATGAGAGAAGCATCAGATGAAAGCATACATTTACATATACAAACCTCAGCAGAAGATTATTGTAAGCATCCAAATAATCAATATAATTAGCAAATAACTTTGTCTTTCAGAGGAACCCAATAGTTTTGGATCCTCTGAAAAAGTCTGGATCAATAACATTTAAAATAAAAAGACAGGTATCAGGCTATTAAAAAAGGATACCATTGCAGAGAACTTGGTCCTCTAGTTAATAAATCAATACAAACTAAATTTTATAGCTTCTGTAATCAGCAAGAGACATATCAGTGTATCTCATTAGGCCAGGGTTAAGAATTTGGCAGCAACCAAAGCCCATTTAATATCATTTACTTCAAGGCAGACATGGCAATACAACAGATGCCCTAATTTATTTGTTGATCTTTGTATTAAAATAACAGTTTGCTGGTAAACAGGAAGGGTAATGATGCCAGTCACCCTTGTTAGTGGCTAATAATTGCTTAATTTGTCCACTAATTGACCTGTGCTACTGTTGAAGCACTGGATCGTGTTGCAGGGCATGAAGTAAACAAGGCCACTGTAATGTTACTTTAGAGAATGACTTCTGGAAATAGAACTACTTATTGCTATAAATTTTCTTTTCACAGATGAGCAGATTAATTGGTCTGCCAATTAGTCTGCTATTAAAGGAAAAAAAGGGCTGCCCACAGATTGGTTGGATCTTCGAACTGCAGCCCCAGTTTGGGTCAAAGGAAATAATCCAATCTGAATCAGTCACATCAGCTATGAAAAATAAGACACGCATTATTTAAAAAAACAAATCTCTGTGGCTCGAGATCAAGGAAAATAACCCAATAACGAACTATTAACTCCTCAAGTGACTTCAAAATAAAATGGAGAACATGATGGAATGGGCCCACTTAGGCATATTATGGTGTGGAAAAGTCCTCCAATTAAAATAAGCAAAACAATATAGATTATTTTCCTATGAAGCTTTCTGGAAAGCAATTAAAATCTTTATTTTTCAAATAATAACATGCAATTATAGACACGGCCTGGAACCAGAACAGCTCAGAAATCACCATTAAGCCATGACATAAGAAGAGGCTTATTCATAGTCCACTAAAAGTCAACGAAAGTCTTTACATTAACTTCAAGGAGCTTTTCATAGTTGTAAGGGAAAGGAAAGAAAGAATTGAAACCAAGGAAAAGGCAAAACAGTACTGTCAACTGCAAGTATTAGATAGACAGCAACAACAGCTGAAAAAATGTTAGCACTTCTTAAAAAGTCTTTCTTCGTAAACATCACTTCACTGAAACTGCACTAAATCTGGACCAAACCTCCTCTACTCCGAGTCACTTCTCTACCATTACTCTTTCTAGAGGCTAAATGCATTTTTAAAATTTTTTCTTGCCTTCTTCACCTCAGCACCTCTCATCTGCTCCAACACTAGATCCTGTGGCACCTCTCTGCCCACCCCAATCCAGCTCAAATTATCTACTGATTCTTCACAGTCAGGTTAATCATTCACTCTTCCATAACATGTCATTTCCACTGTTCTGTCAAGATATTTCCTCAATCAACCACCTTAAATTCTGTTTAAACTTCCTGCTGGCTCTAACATGACCTCTCCACATTTGCTCCTTCCAAAGAAAAGCCTGTGTTATCCCCCGTTTTTTCCATTACTCCGTCCTTTCACCCTCAGTCTGACAACATATTTAATTCTATAACCATATAATACATTTGCCCTGCTCCTATTACTGCAAATCTAATCAGCACAGATCCTAATGCAATATGGCAACTGCTAATGCCAACGTATCCTGGACTGTATCTAGTAGATGTCAAGAAAGAAGTGATTTGTGTTTTCAGGCCCATTTCCTAATGCTGAGTAGCTGCTGGTATCCTGCAGTCAGCTCACCACAGCCTACAGGTTAAAAAGAATGTGACAATTAATCTCTAACAGAAATAGGATATATTCATTGGAAAATAAATATAAGGGAGTTCTGAATGTTTATGCTCATGTAAAACCATTGTAATGTACTGTTAAAGGAGACTGAACCCAACATGAATGACACAATACTTATGATGGAGAGATTTTTTTAATGTGATAGTAAAAAAACGATCAGATGATAGGGCCAAGCAGCTACAAGATTCTGTCTCCAAAGAACAAGTACAACACATGCAGGAAGCAACAGCAAGACATTGCTGTGCCACCATTTGCCTGAGAAGGAACCCTCCTTCAGCAATGGGGCCCTTGTCTGTTCAGCCTTTGTCCTCTCTTGTGGGACTGCAGGAGAAAAAAACCCCATGCATCCAGAACAACAAAACAAAGCATGAAAAAGAAGGATACTGTTCTCCATCCCAGCGTAGTGGGAAAGGTGTCCCACTCACACTGATCCCTGCTCAGCAAAGCTGTGCCAGAGTTGTCTCCAGAGAACATGCATCTTTTCCTTCAGTGCAGCCCCCAGCAGAGATCAAGAGACAGAAATATAATACGTCCAATAACATATTAGCCTGAAACATTTCCAACGTTCAGCATAACAGCAAGAAAACAATAAAAGCATGCAAATGATCATAAGCAAGCAGAGCTGAGTCACAGTGGGGTTACTGACATGGTCTAAGATCTTGCTGTCACCAAAATTATCCCTACAAAAGACTGTTGCATAGAGGGATCCATCAGCACAAGATCATTGCAGGTGCTGAGTCTGCTCCTTCTTATAGTGCTACTCCTCCTCTTAATGTGTAAAAACAGACTGCCAAACCAAAATGGGTTTTTTGCAGGGTTTTTTTTATGCTTTTTAGAAACACATTTCTTGTGCAGGGGAAAGGGCACACAGGGGTGAGCACATTGATGCTAACATCATACAGAAAGAATTTATAGATTTAGAACACCCCGTTAACTGTTAAATCATTCCAAAGGGCCCTTTGGAATCCTTGGCAAAACCAGAGTTTATGTCATCAAAGATAAATAAAGTAATATGAGCAATGAAGAAGGACTGCAAAGCCAAAACGGGCACCTGCTTGCAGTGTTAGATGAAGAAAAGTTTGGTGCCTGAATTATGTCACTGGTTTCCAGATGCCAAACCTGATGTATGTCTCCATGCATATGCCTCTCTCTGAATAGTTTCTCCATTTGAGAGTGGGAAGATCCAGAGGATTGTCTGTTTTCCATTAAACACCTCTCTGGCCACCCTTGGTATACCCAAGTGCAAAGGAAATGAGTGCAAGGGTGTTTGCACTCAGAGGGAAGCAGGATCTTGCACAAAAGCTTTGTGAGCATTCATCAGGTCCCACCTTTCAGGTCAGCCTGTTTCCTCCGTGCTGATGTTCAGACCTCACCTAACCTTCCCCCAGGATAGGCTCAGAGGGGACCTGCACAGGCCTGCGGGTGCCACATGATGAAAAGCAACCAAGTTCTTCGAAAATGCAGAGAAGTTAACAATTTCCCCAGTGGTTCTCACGGCCAGGAAGGTGTCAAAGGAGACAACAACTAAACAACACAATTGCCTACGACAAAATACATCAGAGCCAACCAAGGAGGGTGAGACAGCGCTAGGAAGGATGGAGTAGGTGAAACAGAAACATTCCTGGTTACGTTTCTTCTGAAGTCTACAGGAAGAGAAGGGCCGACTGATTCTCCTGGAGCACCAAACCTTTTGATCACAGAGCAATTTGTCCCCAAACAGACACATAAATATTTCAGTGCTAAGTAAGATTTCATTGCTTGAGTTTGGCTGGTTAAAAGCACCCCAAAGAGTCTTTAAATCCCAGTTGTCATTTTGGTTGTTTCTCTTAAAATCTGCAACTATCATTATTGTAGTTAAAAAAAAAAAAAAGGCAACAGTACCTGGTGGATTTTTACACATGGCCCCACTTCACTTGTTTTTAAAGAAGTTTTAGTCAACTTGAAACAGAAAAGTTGCACGCTTAACTAAGGATCCAGCTGCAATAAGCAGGTTGATTAGAAACACATCAAGCTGTATCACTGCATGTTTGTTCTTTTATTTACCGTTTAGTCTCTCATCTATTCTCTGCTGTAACTCTAGGTCTCTTCAAAACACAGGATCAAAAGCAAAGGAAATCTCAAATAATGGGATAAAATGAACGTGCAGGAAATGAATGGGTGAATTAGATTACAGCAGATGAAACACTGAGGTCTCAAATGCAAAATGCAGGGAGTTTATTTAATTTGTTACTCTTTTAAAATGAAAATATGCTCACTGACTTGAATTAGTAATTTTCCTGTTTTAAGATATGTTAGGCCATTACAGCTAGGCCTGCTTCCAGAGCAGTGAAACAAATGGAAAACTGCCAGTCTCCCAGGGAACGCACTGGCTCACCACATTTTGCCAGCACAGTGGAACAGTGCTAATGTCAGCTCCGGAGAAAACCAGGCTTCTGCTAGAGGGGCTGCATGCAAAGGACTTGATAATGACTAGCAGCAAGTACTTCAAATGGCAGAGCAAGGCACGGTAGATTTTAACTCCAGTTTTAATATGCATGGTAAGCACAGACAGTAATTGCCTTAAAGAACATTTGAAAAACTATTGTTCCTGACTGCTCCCTCCCTCCCTCCTCTGGTTAGCAGAGGGTTCCACAAATAATTAACCTGACTTTTGGTGTGGCTGAAACATAGATCCATGTGAAGGAAGCAAGCAGTGGGAACAGCAGTCAAGAACCTCCCAGGTGGGATCTGTCAGCATGAGAGGGAAACTTCTCTGTCAGTTGCTGACCCAAGTCAGGGCTTCCCAGCCCCTCACCTGCAGCCCTCCAGGTTTCCCAGATATATTCCTTTGCATGTAATGGTCTAACTGAGGGGAACAAAGTCACTTTGTGGAGAGATGGAGGACCACAAGTGTGTGGCAGGCCTCTCTAAATAGATCAGATGATTACGGGTTGTGAGGACGGTGAGTACCAGTTGTGTTACTGCATCACAGCTCTACAATTAAATAAGACTGACCATTCCCCCATCCAAACATTTCAACTGCTTTCCAGAGTTATAAAATTCCTTCTCACGCTGTTGTACAGATACAGGAAACATTTGACATCAATTAGGATTGACATTTCAGTGAAGATTTGGGAACATCTTGCCACAGAAAACATGCTAGGGCTACTGGGTAATAAGGTAGACCCTATGATGCCACTAGGCAGACCTGTTTTCCCATTTTAATGTGTCTGCAGATTGGACAGGACTGACTGGGATGGAAACCCTACAAATTTATTATGGATATTCCACATAAAGGAGGTACACTCACACCACTGCCCTTCATGTGCACTGTCCTACTCTTTTTGCTAGATGTCTGTGTTTTTGTCATACAAACAATGACTCAAAACACCAAAGAGTTCCAGACCATGATGCTTCAGTTGCATTTCAAGCAGGGAGACTGCGTAGCGAAATAGATGTGACTGGAATAGAGTCAGCCACAAATCAACAGTCTAGAAGTACAATCAGTTCAGTGCAAAAAGTTGCTAAGTGATGAGTGTTTGGGATTTCCTATGTATTTTTATGAGCTGTAGCTCTTTCCTCATAAAAAGATTCACATCTGCTTTGAAGGATATACGACTGCTGGTGCTGGGCTGGAGCACAACATCCCAATTCAGTACTGAAAAGATACAGATATACATTGCCAGTAAAATATAATTAAAGTTGGCATTCCCAGTGACTAGGATGTGGGACCAGAAGCCAGAATGCCTGAAATCTTGGTCTCTAGCGCTGCTGAATATTGGCAAGTTTCTACCAGAGTCTGCTATTTTAGTATGTTCAACTTGAGATAGCAATGGCCAGATTTGCAGGGCAGCAAAACTGGCTTCTCTGGGGCCAAAACCAGCAGATGGGTTTTCCAAACAAACTCATGAAAGCTCATTGGAGCCGACTGCACTTGGCAATGTGGCAAGTGGCCACAAAATGGGTTTGGCTAGGTGTCGAGTAAAATTCTGAAACTTTTCTCTTCCTACCCAGCTGTCACTAGAGGAGATTTGTGCAACTGATGGTCCATTCCACCCCCACTCCACCCTAAAGGTAAGCAATTTCTCAAAATCAGCCCTGTAGAGGCCAAGACGGAAAGACTTCTGGTAACAAAGACGATCTCTGTGGAGATGAGCCCATACCTCAGCCACCTTAATTACCCCTGGTGGCTGAAGTAGCTTGCTTAGGTACAAATTAATCTTCCCAGGCCCAGGGAGCAGTTGTACAGCTCTCCAATAGAACTGGTGCAACAGCAAAGACATATGGAATTGACTTAAAAGAACCTGTCAGGCTGACAAAGAGAGGAGGTGTTGGCAGGAGCACACAGCTGCTGCAGGATTGCCTGAAGGGTTCCTAAATTCAGTGCACAGCACAGACTGAGTGGGTGGCTTTGTTGGTTGGCTTTGTTTTCTTTAATTTTCTTAATATGCTGTAAGGAGCTTGGAGTTCTCTTTGCATCGAAATGAGCCTACCAATACCCCCTTGGATGATGCCTCTTTTCCTCCTGGGAATAAACAAAAGGGTTCCTGGAGAATCACTGGAAGGATCAGATGATCTCACTTCATTAATGAATTACTTGGGATTTATCAGAATCATTCTCAAGATGTTGTTTCAGAATATGATGTGCTCCGTCATTATTATTCAGAGTCTGTCCTTCCCATGAGTGTGAGTCCTCTAGACAGCTCAAAAAATATTTGCTGCATTATGGTCCTCGATTTTTACAGAATTAACTCATGTTAAATACAGCTAAGATTTAATCCTTAGAATTGAACAGAAATATGCAGGAGATCCCACCTTCCCTGATGTGCAAGAAAAAAAGACAACCCAGAAAAGAGGCTTGATTGCAAAGGGGGGAAAAAATAAACACAAGGGAAGTTAAACTCAGAGGTGCATGAACCAGAGTTAAACTGGCATGTGCCCTGGCAGCACTCACTCAGGCATTCTTGCATTGTTTCCTACTATGCTTATCAACTAACAAAACATCAGACTTTTCACCATGGCCCTGAAGGGGAGTTTCAGCTGTACACCAACAACTCACACAGCACTAACAGAGCTAAAAACCAGAAACAGAAAATCACTTCATTCTCCAGTTTTCTATTTAGAGCTGTAAGGGTCTTGCAGGGGAATACGATAAACCAGATAATTATGTTATTGTTGCTTCTCCCAGGACCAGGCTGAACTCCCCAGAGCCTGGAAGATGACTGCTCTCTCCTCCATCATGACAGCTGGACATGTGGAGGTCAGAAACCTTTCCAGGGCCAGCAAGGAGGCTGGACAACAAGTTTAAAGATTCCAAAGTTGCCTGCACCAGGGAAAAGATTCCCAGTAGAACTATAAAAGTGATAAAAATAAACTTTGATGGACACAGAGAGGACTAGGCAAACTTAGTTCCACTTGGAAAGCACTAAAACTTGCAAGCAGAAGCCAAAGATTGTGACTCTCCTTTCAGGCCTTTTGCTGAATTGTCTCCCCAGGACTCGGAGTACTCCCTGTATGCCCAGAGTAACCTTCTCACAATCTGGCAGCAGCGCCTTTCTTTGAGTATCAGGAACCTTTGGGCTTCCAGTGTGCTCGGTTCAACAAAAGTGGGCACTGGGAATGGAGGGCTGGACTGGTTTTTCCTAACACCTCCTTTGGGGTTTGTCATACAGTGCTGTTTTGCAGGCACAGTAAGCACAAGCAGCAGCTACATTGTGCTCTGAGTCTTGCAGTATTAAATGTGCTAGCAAGAACTACAGAAGTCTTAAGAGTGATAGATTAGCCCAAGCAAAGAATGTGTTGTAAGCCAGGAAGGCAAAACGTGGATTTCTCTAGAGGGAGATGAAGAATACATTTACATATGAAAATGTAATACACAGTGAAAAAAGGAAAAAGGCATTACATAAATAATGCTAGAGAAGAAATGAAAAATGTTATTTTTAAACACATTCTAAAAATGGTTTCCAACATCTGCAAACATGTTGCTCAGTCAAGAAGAGACCCAGAAGCAATAGGTTTGAATCAGGCAGCACACATAGAGACCAGAGGGCCCTGCAGAACATCACTCCTTCACAACTAACATTTCCCGTTTCCTTCAGCAGTGGAGCATTGCAAGAGCACATTGGGAGTATCTCTATTTATTTGCCTTTAACAACCTGTAGAAATTTGCTATTGGCCACATCACAAGTGGGCTACTCAGCCAGACAGACTCCTGGTGTGACCCGCTGCCAGTGTGAAAGTAGAACATGTACTGCTGGAAGAGAGCAAGAGACATGGGGAGCCCCACAGGTGATGCAGTGCCCTAACACTGGGTCTCTCAAAAAGATACAAGGTACAGGATTCAGAACCAAACATGAGCTGAAAGGAACTCTTTCCTGTGTTTCAGCTTGGTTTAGTCCACTCAGCTAAAGAGAGCAGAGATGTCCACTCCTCAGGACTGAACCCCAGCTGTTCACTTCTATGAGGATGCGGCTTTGCCATTCATATATGAAGATGGCACATCCATACATTCTCCAGATCCTAACAATGACTCCTGACAACTTGTCCTGGTAGGAACCTGCAAACTATTTGCTCTCATTTCCCTTGTGGGGACAAATGACGTGATTGCTTTGTTACTCTCGATACATGAAAACTTACACTAAGCCAGCTATAATGGCACCTTTTGGCTGCTTCATTGATTTCCACTTTACTAGGTTTGCAGGTTACACTGCTTCACTTTTATAGGATTTTTCTCTCCTTCTGTTCAAATCAACTGAAAAGGTATAAGGCAGCTCTCCTGTTCCCAGCCAGGCAAAGGCACCTGCAAGATTCCAGTGGCAAAGTAGGGCACAAAGTCTGGTGTCACCCAGTAAGGCAGCACTTCTGAAATGGAAAACCATCAGATTCCAGATTCAGAGAGAGAGAAGCCTGTTAATTCAATAAAGGGCTGTTTTACACTTTCCTGTGGGTACCTTCTGGTCATGAGAAGGGCGAGAGTGGCACCACAGCTGCCTTGCTCTTCCTGAGAGGTGGCTCACTGTTCCCTGAGGTCACGTGTGTTTCCTCCTTGCTTTGGGTTTGCCTCTCAAAGACATCTAAAAGTACCACATAATCAAAACCAGCAGCATGTGAGAGACTAAAGTAGATCTTCATCCATTTTCCCCCTTTATACAGAGTATCAAGGTAGCAGAGGCTGAGCAGTCCTAATCATTGTTGAGGAACAGTCAAAACAGAAATGAAACATGGAAGTCCATTTGCACAGCAAAGTCTATAGCTTCAGTTTCAATAGGCAATGAAAGCAGGGACTGTACACAACACCTGAACTACTCCTGGGTGACTGGAGGGGAGAAAAAAAAAAAAAAGAAAAATTAAGTGATTCCCTAACCCTCTGGCAAGGTCTGATGGTCAAGAAAATACTGGCTGCATCTGAACTTCCTCCCCTGGAATCAGAGATGAAAGTTGTGTATTTGCAAGTTGCTTCCAGTGGTGCTGGAGGGGACTTGTTGGATAGCTGCTGTGCAAGCAGCAGGCTCCAGCAGGAAAAAGCTGCTCTTTTTTTTTTTTTTCCTGTGGTTTATTTTTCTGTCTTATAGAAGAATAAAAAAATGACCATGTCTCTACATGAGGAAAAAAAATTGCAAAAGCTCTGCTCTGCCCCTCATCAGTGGAGATGGATCTGTTCTTCTATTTACAGTGCATGACAGCCAGGCAAGAATAAGCTCCACAGAAATAAATTAGGGTCACTCCCTGTCAGTAGAGATGTGCTCCTGGCTGTTAAACAGCAGAATATGGCATAAGCCCCTACCTCTGCTCCAGAGAAAATTTTGCTGTGAAAATGGAGCTGCATTGCAGATCCTAAAGGTGATGGTAATTAGCACTGGAGAGGGAGTATTCAGAGAGCAAGCTCTCCTCACGTGAGTACGGCCACCACAAGCAACTGGCACCTCTCCTTATAAAGTGAAATTCTCCAGGAGGGTACAAAAGAACAAGTTTTCATCTGAAGAGCACAAGGGAGGAAATCAGAAGGATACAAATTTCAAGGGATCCTCTAAGGATTGAGGTGTTTTGTGGTTGCTGTTTAGGAAGAAGGAAAAAACCAAACCACCATTTCCTGAAGAATTCTGTTTGGAGACAGTCTTAATACAGAATCTACTTTGAGGCATATTAAGCTAAGAAGGAAAGCTCTTGTTCCAGAATAAGAATTGCCGGAGAAATGTTCTATTGCACTCTACATTCACAGCCTGCCTCAGATGCAAATGAACTCACAAGTGCCAGCAAGCCCTCAGACAGAAGCTCTCCCCGGGCACTTTGCAGTGATGGGTTTAAACTCTGGCAGCACTGTGACCACATAAGCTAATGTCAAGGTGCTATTTCCCTCATATCCTTGGCCAGTAGGAGCATTGCCAGGAAGAAAAATCAGAGTTCACATGTAACCAGAGGCAAAAACTCTCTAATTTTTTACCTTGAATAGTCAGACTGAATTTTAATGTCTTAAAGGTAAATTTAACTCTAATAAACAGTCTTACTGCATAAAAGATAGAGACATCAGAAAGGAAAGATGCCACTGAACACATTGGACAAACTGAGATTCGAGACTGCCGTGTCCATTGCAAGGGTAAGGGTGATTTCCAAGCCACTGCTGGGGTCTGTCAGCTCAGTGTGGTGGCAGCCACCTCCTGGCTGCTGTCCCCAGGGCAGGGCAGTGACTCAGGAGTGCAGTTCCAACAGGTTTCCAGTTCTATTCCCTGCCTCTTCCAAGGACTAAGTAACAAACCCCAACTTTTAAAAACGGACAGCATTTTTCAGCTCTACTCTTGGCTCCATGACAGATCACGTCCCATTTGATGGAAGAAGCTCAGTGAGGCTGAGTGGCTTCTCCTGTACCAGGGAATTAGGCAACCTCCTGTTCTCTCTTTGCTGTTATGACACCAAGTGTTTGTAAGGGGACAGGACACGATGCTGATTAGTGTCATACTACAGACATCATAGCAGTAGAACTTTAACAACTATGAAAACTGAAATCTCTCAGTGATGCTAGAAACTGCTCCTTTTGGTGCTGCTTCTTGGTGAACCAGACAAAACTTGCCCTGTTCTCGTTGTCTGTGCCACATCTATTCTGTGGTCACCAAAAGATGTGGCTTATGCTTTTCAATAACATGAAGCACATCCAGCTTTTTATTTTGTGTATACACTGTACCATTGGCTGAAAATTCTGAAGAAACTTTTTCCTAAGACGACCTGTAGCCTTTTCCTTTCCTCCTTTTTAAGCTGAGCACAGATATTTGCCTTTTTTCCTTCCCTTCCCACTACCATGTTTTGTTTTTTTTTTTTCATTCAGCGATAAAGTAACAAAAAAGTAGGGATACAAGATAAAAAAGGGGAAAGGGGAAAATAGGAGAAATATAAATGTGAACTTGTATGATATTTCAAGTAAAGCAGTTTTTTGGAAACCTGCGGCATTAAAAAAAACCCTAATTATTTTTTATCCATTCCAATTATCTTCTACATTTAGCAGCAGCAAAACCGAAAACCATAACCTCCAAGTCAGAGCATGGATACCAGGAACGTATTACCATTTGCTGAACATGTAATAAGTAATTTGACCCTTGAACTAACACTGTAGGGCACATCTGGAAATTGTCACTTAGGGGTGACGACAGTCACTATGGACCCAACCTTCCTGGGCAGGGTGACTTTTTAGAGAGCCGTGTGCCGCTGTTCAAAACTACCCTAAGTCTATGCTTCCTGTCTTGCTCACACACTAGGATCCCAACAAAGCACTTTGTGTCTACATTTCTTCCTACATAAAATCAAGCAGGACTGGTACAGAATGTGGCCCCTTCTGGCTGGGACATGTGCCCCATTACCCTTCCTCTCCATCCTCAGAGTCCAGAGAAGTCAGACTGCATTGAAAGAGCAAAGCCAACCTCTAAAGGGTTGTTATCTGGAAAAGAGGTTACCTTTCATCCCAAGTCCCTTTTTCTTGCCCTCCAAACAAGCTTTACACACTTTTCTCTGTCAGCTGGAGAGGTCAAGGTGGCTTGCCTCTTATAAACATGTACACAATGCCTTGCAACAGGCACATATAGAGCATGTGAGCAATCTGTCCAGGGGCAGAGGAAGAATTTAATGCAAGCACCCTCGTGTCAGAGAAAAGTTTCCAGCGGCCAAGTCCCAGTCACACATGAATGGTGACTCCTCAGAGCAGCAGCTAGAGTGATGCAGAAGGAGCAAGAAGGCAAGTACAGGGCACCTCAGAGACAAAAGAGCTGAAAACAAAATGAAAACAAAAAAAAAAAATCAATTCAGCTGAACCCAGCCAGGGCAGGCAAAGAACAAAGGGTCAGAAGATGAAACTGGAAACAATAGACCAGCAAGATTAATATCAGTTCTGAGGAAGAGCTGGGACACTACTGAAGGAGAATGGAAAAGGCTTAAAGTATAAAAACTAGAAGAGATTCCTAATTGTGAATCTTGACCTGCAGCTTGATCAGCACAGCGCTCACACACTGCTGCACTTACAGAAAGGGCTCATCTCACAACTTAGATTCCTTGAAAGCAGTGATGGTCACTTACTAGGAGCCCTTTCTCTGTCATTAAGAACAGAGCTATGCAAATGAGATCTAAAACAGCCCCAAACTTCCTTAGGTTTTTACATCTGAGCTTTGCATATTCATGATCTGGTCTAATTGCACTGGGTCAGGGCTTCAAGATTTCTGCCTGGGATTTCCCCACTAGCAGCAGAGGCTCCGGCACCATTTGATCCATGCATGCAAAGTCCAGTTTTGGAAACCTGCATGCAGGTTGCCCTGGAGGCTCCTGGCTCACAGAAGATCTGTTGCATGGGTGTAATACTGCTCCCTAGAAGTGTAGGACTTGCTGTCCATGGCCATACAGAGAGGTAGACACAGAAAATGGCCCTGACCTAACTGGTAACTAAGCAGAACAGGATAAGCATCTTCATGATCCTCTTGGACTGCAATTTCTTGCGGGAAAAGCAGGCCATATTAAGGAAAGCCAAGTGACCACGAAGTTCAGGTGAATCAATATTTTTTTTCTTTTTCCTATCCTCAGACATCAGCAACAGCCACAGTGTGCTGTGTCAAATATGATCTGCTTTGACTGAGAGGCAGGTTGGTTAGGGCTGGAAGGAAATGATCTTTAAGCTAATGCTATCCAAAAGTATGAGCAGTCAAGAAACATTGTAAAACCAGTATGTTTAAGAGATTAATTGGGCAATCTCACATGGAGACAAAATGAACTTGCCTGCTGTTCTACAGTGAAGCCTTTTTCAATTCTCCCTCTTGAAGACCAAGGGTTTCTTTAGCTCTCTGAATACTGTAAAGAGGATTAGTTAAGCAGAGGTAGTCAAAGGCCTGCCCTGGGCAAAGGGCAAATGGAATCAAACAAAGCCACTTGGTATTTCTTAGTTGTGCAGGCAAAATTGACTTTGTTGTCCCAGGGATGTGGAGTTAGTGCTGATCCATTCCTCTTACATGAAGCAGCCAGATGAGCACACAGGCCCAGGCTGAGAGGGACAAGCCTGCCTGACCAGACCAGTTTTCTGTTCCTATTGCTACTGATTGAATGGAAGAGGTGAAGCAGCAACTTCTGCTGTTGGTGCAAAGGGGTGTCTCAGCCATGCAACAGCCTTCTCCACACATGACACGACTCCTCTCCTGGAGGCAGCTTTCTGCTGTTGCAGAAAGCAACACCTAACTCCTGCAGAGTCCCCCTACCCACCCTGCCACCATCACACCTTCTCTTCTGTGCAGGTATTCCCTGGCGCATCCAGAATGCATACAGGGTAAGAGAATGAATCACAAACTCTATAGCCAGAGCAATTTAAACTCATTATAAATTTCCTCCAGCTCAGAAAACCAGATGTATAACCTCTCGTACCTTCCTGACACCACAGTGAATTGATTCAAAACCTGTGGTATCTTGTAACAGCTGATGTGACATTGGGTGGCAGGAATTCCTCTAACAGTCTATTTACATCAACACAATTTTAAAAGGAGCTTTTATTTCCATTGCTCCAATATGGATGTTTTATTATCCTCAGAACAACCTTTCTCTCTCCCAGGACACTTCACACTAAAATTTCATCCAGGAGATTTAAAAGGGACAGACAATAGTGTTTTTCATGTTGCTTTAGAAGTCAAGGAGAGTGTGTTTCCCTTTCTACTAAAGCTCAAGAGCTGCACACTTAGAGGAAAAAAAAAAACTTAGTGAGAAGGATGAATGCAATTTAACAACTTTAAGAGAGCCCTGCAGCTCATTTTATGTTTGGGCTGTTGAATTCTGTTGCCTTTTTTTGCTTCTTACCATTTTGTTTCCTGAACTCCTACAAAAGAGACCTTGGACTGCAGCTCCTGTTCACTATGTTCCCTTACTGCTAAGCACGAAGATGTCCCTAAAAGAACAGGAGTGTTCCCATCCTCTCCTGACACAATTTACGCATATCAGCATCTGCATGCACAATACCATTCATTCTATAGAAAGATTAACTCTTTTTGACCAAGAGCAGTCTCCTGTAGGGTGGAACTCTGCAATAGCAGATGCATTTTCCTAGGGGTTGAAGCCAGAAGGGTTTTACATAGGATACAGTAAGTATTGAAAGGGAATGGAAACTGCATCTTTACACCTTTGGGGTGGCAGGAGAGCATAAAAACACCCTCAAAGCGGAGCTTCTGTTTAGTTCATTTCAGTATTAGCAATGCAGCCCACAAACAAACATTGGAAAGAGCTCCCATGAAGGGCATTCCTGCACCAGAGAGCACTTGCAGGCCTGCTGCATGACCTCCTGCATCCAGAGGTGCACTGCAAACACATCAAAGCTGAATCACAGACTAAGCTTTTCTACATATGGAGGCATTCACTTGGAGTCTAGAAGTAGCCAGGACAGCATAAGTGTTTGCTTCCAGACTCTTTCATTTGGCAGAGAAGACAGGAGTGAAACTTGACAGTAATATAACAAACATGCATGTTCCCACTCCCTATGGAATCCTGTTTTGTCTCCTACTCTGGTAGGAAATACAGCTTGGGAATGAAGATGAATGGGCTTGCTAGAAGGAAGAATACAACAGATAAAGTGAGATCAGAACTGATGCAAGCCATGCATTTATTCAGATGCACATTCAGTCCAACTGAAGTCTGGCAGATGATGTCCTTAAGTTTCTAAAGGCTCTATCATCACTGCAACAGGCAACTTCTAGGTTCAGTGTTTTTGCTCCAGTATAGGTGCTGTTACTAAAAGCATCCTATACCACTACCTACAGAACTCTTTAGAAACTCTACAGTTTCTTTTCCTTAGGAGAAATCTGTACTCTGGCAACAGCTAAGCAAGGCCATCACCTCTAACTTCAGAAAGGTCCATTTCACATGTAAAGGCTTGATTAGCTGCATTTAAAACATGTCCTTCAGTTACTATCACTTATGCCCTAATGCTCAAAAGATTTATGCTTATTGAAAGAAACAGAAAAGCAGCTTTCAACCCTGATAGTTCATTCCTCCCCTTCGTACGAAAAGGCAGAGGTTGGGTAAAATTCCAAGTACGAACAACAGGCTTCAAAATAGCTCTTCTCACACTTATAACTGTTTTTCCCTCAAGCAATAAAAACCCACAAACAATGCCAAACTGAAAACAAAACAAAATCAAAAAACCACAACAACCACCAAAAAAACCAACAACAAAAAAACAAACACTCAAGTTAGACTCATCATGTTATATAGTGTGAAGTTGCTTACTAACTCCTTCCAGGTTCCTTCAGGATCAAATGCAAAGGATTTGAAGGCCCTGTCTCCATGAATTGAACTAGAAAACTGCCACCAGCATTAATAGGCCATTGTGGAATCTGTCCAGGAATAAAATCCTTCATTGCATTGGAGCACCTTGGTCACAGACAGACTAAGTTTAATTACCCACTAGCCCAGTGAGCTAGAACAACAGGACTCAGGAGACAGCTGGTGGAGACTTGTTTTTCCCCTGGTGGGACAGTTTGTCCCCTTCTACCCCACTCTTTAAACTCAGAATTGAAATTGCTAGAAAGGTTTCCAGGTTTATTTCCCCCCTGCCCTCTGCTGGCAAGAGGATGAGAGTTAAAAACACACCAAGAATGTAAACAGAAAAGCGAGAAACATTGCCCAGTGTAGTCTGTTTCTTCATTTCATACCATCTGATTTGAGGTGAGGCAAGGAGAAGCATTCATTTAAACAGCTATAAAGAAAAAAACATTGATTGAAAAGTAACTTTTGCCCCATTTCTTATGAATAAGAGTCCCAGGTGTCTATTTTCTTTTTATTTTCTTTGTAATGGCTGTTCCCTATTCAGCCCATAAACTTCAAGGTCAGCTTCAGGTCAAATGACTCTTAGCATGAGATGCTCAGCACCTACAAACCCAGCTGCAGGATCACTCTCCCTCCTGTCTTGCACTGGGTCTTCTATTCTGGGCCTCCAGTCAGGAAAACCATTATTAGAGGCTTAGGGTACAAATTTTTATTTCTGCCATTAGATGCCATTGTGGATACCACGCTGGTAAATGTGGTAAAAAGACAACAAATGACATCCTACTAATAGAACACACTAAATCAATGAGTAAAATACATATCTTGGTATATCTAGACATGCTTAAGCTTGCAATTACTGACTGCTGGCAAAAGCCCAGGCAGACAGGATAAACAGAGTAGTCACAGTGTCTCCTACAACTTTGCATGCACACGAGTAGTGAGGGACAGTTGCTTTTCTCCCACAAAGAATAAAATCTAGCAACCACAGGAAGGAAAATAAGACACCGAGAATATTTGGGCTGGGTGGGGGAATACTCCTACTAACGTATCTTGGATAAAATCCAAGCCTCTTGAAAGCTGCCTTATGGTCAGTGTTTAGAGGGTAGGGGCTTGCACAGATTTTACACACACACGTATTAGTGCACACTGCAGACAGGTATAGGCATTACCTGGCATTTGACACTACCTGTAAAAGTGAGTTTACTTGCCTTAGCAATATAGAGTGGAAGAGAAAATAGCATACATTTTCTAAAATAAAAATAGGGGAGAAAAATGAGTGAAAATATCTAAGAAAGGAAAAAAATTTAAAACCACAACTTCAGAAAAATCCCTCAGAAATCTGAACAGCCCATGAGAGATAAGTTCAAGCTCTAAGATGAATTTGCACTACTTTGTGTTCACTATAAAAGGCCTCCAGGAGCAGCAGTGATTCCAGCCAGTTCGAAAATGGTCTATGAGAGCAAACTGAAAACAAATCCTCTTCATCCTGGACCCTATTCCTGCTTATTCATCCCCAAATGTTATACAAACATCAATGCTCATGGTGAGCATCCCCATCTGAGGAGGGGAACACCTTTGGATGTGAAGGGTACTCATGTGAATATACTCTGGTGACTGACTCTTCATTTCTGCCCCCGAACTTCACAAGTATTAAGAACCATCAGGAAAACTTCCTAAAAAGGCTAGCCTGAAGCATTGTAATAACTCTTAAAAGACCAAAACAGAAACAAAAGGTTCTTAATCCATCTTTTTATGAAGAGGCCTTCCAGGGTTTTGTTTGCCTTTTAAGGAACTGAACCACAGCTCAGCAGCTGCACCACGCGTGAAATATTGGAGCACTTGTTTTTAAGTGCTGGGTGAGGTGCCTGATGATTCTGGGGAGGTCTGGCTACTGCTGCAAGCACTGCACAGCTGGAAGGAGAGAGAAATGTGTATCCAAGTTTATAATACTTGCACATTTGCAGGAATACAGGGCATTTGTATCCCACATTTAGTTTTCAGTAGATTCTTCATAGTGCAACGTGAAGAAGGATGACACAGAAACAATACAGCTCTGAATGGAGAGACGACCTTACATTTTTATCCTACAGAAACACAAAGACCCTTGCCTACAATACATGGGTGAAGTGGAGGACAAAGGACCAGTAGACAGGACCAAGCATGGTGTATTAAGGCTAGACAACCAGCTTCTCAGGGACCTTGCTTAATCAAAAAAATGGAAGATATGATAGGTAGCTTCTGTCAGACCCCAGGAAGCTGGTGTTTGGACTACACAGTTTTATACCCCTTGGCAGAGAGAAGGCTAAAGAGATCAGGAGGAGACCTGGCTGGCTCAAAGACAGGTAGAAAAATGAGTAAGGAGTCAGGTTTTTTCTCAGGGCTTTAAAAAAAAAAAAGAGTCTGAACTGAATAAAACCCAAGATCAACTGGAAAAAAAAAGAACAACAAAAAAAAAATAAACAAAGCTTGTAACTCATAATCTATTCCCCTGTGGACTGATTCTCCAGGCCTGGGCAGTCTCAGTTCTGCTCTTCCAGACATGAGATGCTGCTTGCTGCTGGGGAATCTTTGGGATTAACTTCTGTATCAGTACTTCAGGTGGTGAGCATAATCAAACATTCAAGAAGAAATCTCTTCACTAAGGAAAAAAAAAATCCTGACATGTTCCATATGCACTGAGCTGGCATCTGGATGTAAGATCTGCAACACCTAACTATGCCAAAGAACTTCCCGAGACTCCAGAAATAAAATTCCTCAGTGTGCCCTCACTTGACTGCCAACAGAATCTTTTTTATCCCCTCTTTTGACCCTCCCACACAGAAGTTTCCAAAGATGGAGCAAGCACCCTATTTCACATTTGGCAGTGCTAGAAACAATGCTGCAATGGCCTTGAAATTCTTGGCATTTCTACTTGTCTTGACACTAATTATGCACCCAGGGCAGCTTGGTCTGCACTGGGCAGGGGGGCTCAGTGCACTGCAGAGTTCAGTGCCTGTGGATCCATGCATTTCCAAACAAGTCAAGCAAGCACTATAACTGCAGCCACAGCAAGTTTCTGATGTGCTTCTCCAAGGCTGATACCTCCTCGTTATTTTTCTTATCTTTCCCGCTCTCTTTTTGTTTAATTTTTTTTTCCTCTATAAAAGACCAAGTTTCTCTGAGACAATCAGAGCATGACTTCTATCTAGTTGTTTCATCAGGCTAAGCATGCCACCCGCTTTTACACATTCCCTTTTTTATATATTTCCCTTTTGAATAAACTCTCCATTACCAAAATAAAATAACATCATTTACAAAGTACCACCTCAGCAGCATGCCTCAGCTTTCATTTCACAGGGCTACGCCAGCAGCCACAAACAGAATCAAAGCAGCCAATTAAAAATCCATATTCATTAACAAACATCATGCATGCCACAATGCCCTGCTTTGACTATGGCACTGCAGGAGATGGGAAGCTCACTGAGTTTTCCTGCTCTCAGTCTGAAGCATTGTTTTATTAAAGGAAGGGTTTTACCTTTGCTACTCCACAGGCCAACAAGAAGAGGCCGAGTGTCCCGCTAGCCCACGGGGCCAGGGCAGCAGAAGTGACAGCTGTTGACCTTTTGCCTCAGAGAGATGCCAGACACAGGACCTTGCCAGGATGAGGAGCACACAGAGAAGACCATGTACCTGTGCCAGACCTTTCCCACCGAGGTCTTTAGGCACCAACAGGGCCGGTGGCAAACCAGTCTGCAGCATTATGAGCAGACAATGTAATAAATTCTGCATATGTTTGATTGATGCAACTCATTGGCTCAGCAGGGCCAGGTCCAAGCTGCTGCAGAAAATTAGCAAAATTGCCCCTGCCCTTGTTGATTTACACCATTGACACTTCACCCCTGCAGACATACATAAGCACAGTATTTCAGACCTATACAACAAAGTTATATGAACATGTGCCAGGGTTATTTATTTATGCCCACAAACCTGAGATTTACAACTCTTTATAAATACAAGCTGGGCAATTTGCTTCCTATTTTTAGCAGGAATGCTCTGTGTGGGAAACAGCTGTCAGGCACTGGGAGCTGTGCTCCTCAGAGCTGCAGCTTCAGACAAAGAGAGGCCTCTTTGAATTCAGTTGGAGAACTAGGTCACTGTTTTGTGGTGGAAAAGAATCTGGAGATAGTAGCCAGCAAGAAAACATAAGCAGTTAACAGAGAACCAATCCCAGAGCTTTTCCAGCCCATTTTCCTAAGGAGCCATACATGATGACATTCTTCCCAAACAGGTTCAGAGCCCAGTTCTGTCCAATTCTGACCAAGTTCAGCAAACACAAGGCTTGGAGATAATCTACTTCTATTTCCTCAAAACTGACAGGCAGCTTGGCATTAGATGAGAGATTTTTCTGATATCCTTACTATGGAAAAAATCTGTCGTGGAAGCTCAGCCTTCTGTCAGAGGCAAAGCTATTTAAATCAAATACACGCATCAATTGGAAATCAGATCCCACCAGATCTGCCATCTTTGTGCAGACACTCACCTTGGCACACGAAGGAAGATGGTGTTTCCCCTGGATGGACCCGTGCAGTGATGAACACCACTTTCTGTTCAACCCCTGGATGCAGGTTTGCTGCAGCAGAAGGGGGCAGGGGACAGAGGGGGGAGAAAGAGAAATAAAGATCCTTAAACTCAGTCCCAGGTGTAGAAACAAAGGATCATTAATTCTTAAAGCACATTCTTTCATTGAAATTGGTCATATGTTATAAAGAAGCACAATCCATAACCCAAAGGGTCAGTGTCACCAGGTCTCCCTGCCAGGCCATATAGCAGACTGCACTAGGGCTGCAAAACCAAATGACATGGAGCCAAATCTGCAACAACAAATTTAGCTCTCTTTTTAAAACCCAAGATTTACTACAGCGAGTTTAACTGCACTGTAATTGTGCTCTCGCTTGTGATAAATGTCCCCCTGGGGCCACAGGAATAGCAGTGGGGGTCCAGTCACAAGGTAAAGCCAATTGCACCCTGCATTACACTTGGTACAAGCCTTAACAGTGCCAAGAAATGGTAAAGTGCTACAAATCACATTTATTAGGCTTTGCTCTGGAGGATTTGGAGGCTATTTTCTTAAAATCTGTTAACTATTTGGGGCCTTATCTGCCCTGACCAAAAGAAAAATTCAAAACAAAATAAAATATGAAAAATAGACAGGATTAAATCCAGCAACCTCCTCCAGCAACAGCACAAAAATGTGCCAGGTCTCCATCAAATTACAGATAGGTGGAAAGGAGATTTAGATCCCAACTATGCTGAATTTAACTTAGGTTAATCCCCCAGTATTGAAACCACGCCACTTTGGCCACCTGCTTCAGCCGTAAACTACGTGGGTCAAGCAGCATCTTTTCTCTGTTTGTGCTGTGACTGCATTTAATAAACAGGAAATAAAAATGATGCTCTTTCAAAATGGGTTCTGGGAATTTTAAAGACTATAGCAGGTCAGGACCTCAGTTAGATGTTTTATCTCAACCTGAACACACACAGCAGGAGTAATGCTAAGCAGGCTCCAGTTGCTAGAGACAGTTTAAATCTTTGTTTTGAAGTAAAAAGTTTACACACTGAAAGGAAACTGGGAACTAAATCCAAGTTTGTTTTTTTGTTTTGTTTGGTTTTTTTTTTCTCTGCTTTAATTTATGTAAGGGTGTTACATATATATCCAAAGTTAGACTTCTCTTTTCAAAGATGTTTGAGAGTCCTCAGGAGCATAACTGAGTTAGTTTTTTAATTTCCCAAATTCTTAGAAATGCTCAGTTTTCCCAGTGTTACATCACATCTAACAGCACCACAGGAATAATCAATACATTTTTTGTTGTTCTCGGGAGACGACGGCAGCAGGTTTCTTCTTTTATTTCCTTAGCATCTCTAGAAGTCCTACAGCTGCTCTGCCTGTAACTCAGCCAGTCATTTGTTCTTTCTTACTCCAGCTTCAGCATTCTCTGGTATTTTTGAGCTCCAGAGGCAAAGAGAAACACAGCAGCTGGTGGGGTCAGTTCTGTTGTGCAGAAGAAAAGTGGGAGGCGGCCAAAGGGAATGCAACACTGCCTGCCAGAAGTCAATGACCATCCCACATCATTTGCATTCACACCAAGAAGTGTGGGAGGAAGGAGATAAATCAGCCAACCAACTTTAAAGATCAAAAGGAAAAGGCTGGGATCACTTCTGCGCTTTTTCCTCCCCTCTTGGAAAACCAGTGATACCATTAAAGGGACTGTGGCTCAGCATGGATGCGATGCTCAGTAACTACAATTCTTTGGATCTGGAATAGCACCCTGGTTAGGAAGTCTTTTGGACAGAGGATTAGCTTGGAGTGTTTTGTGGCTTTGTCTTTGTTATCAATTACAATATTGTTATTTCTGCTTCATAACAGTTACTACAATCATTATTATAATCAATACTCACTATACAAGTCTCTTTTAATTGACAATAAATTAAAATTTCCTACAAGTCAAGTCTGCTTTGCCCATGGTGGTCCTTAGTAAGTGATATCTCTGTCTTTATCTTGACCCATGTGTCTTTCCATCTTATTTTCTCACCCTGTCCTGGATAAGAGGAACCAGCTGGTTGGGCATCTGGCAGTTGGCCAAAGGTAACACAGTGAACAACTACAAAACACCATTTCATATTTTAATTTAAATGTTTCATTGAAAATGCATCTTATTTTCTACCTCGGGATTGAAAAGATCAATCAAAATTAAGATTAGAAGTGTATAGCTTTGCTTAGTAGATGCCAAAAGCACTTAAGCAACGTGACAGAAAGGCACACTCCATTTAGCCACAGCGTTGGGAGTCGTGGAAATGCAGAGAAATAGTCTGTTGTGGTACCACTCCTCCCCTTCCAAATGCCACAGCATCTTAGAAACAAAACTATTTGACAAAACAAGTTCTCTAAGGAAAGAAATGTAGACACGTCTAGAAGGGTTCCTTTTTTCATTTTTTCTTCTGGAAGATTTCTTGAAGATTGAAATAAACATTTTCTTTTCCCTTGTGAAGGCTACCACTACCATCATTGTTGATAATATTTGCCTTGACTTATGACTGGAACCTAAACAATCTGCCCCTGGGTGTTACTCCCTCATATTCTGCTGCCATCCTGTCTCTCTGCTGCAGAGAAGAACTCACTTGGGCAAAGCTCTGAGGATCTGAGGTGCTAGTCAGAACAAACAACACTAACCTCAACATCTGTTCTGGCTCTCAAGCTACCACAATGGTGATAAACACCAAGCAAATGTCATACAGAAAAGAAACTCAATTAATTGTAAGCAAGCAACTCAAATCTCTCATTCTGAGTACCTCTCACACTGTCTGGCCCTCAACTCACATTCCTTGGCCACTAATGCTGTAACATGTACAAGCCAATCAAAGCAATCCCAGTGGCAACACTCACCCAGGAAACAGCACTTTCCACTCCTAGTTACATGTTACAGTACTGCAACTAAAACAGGGTCTCAGAAAACATTTTCTACTTGAATTTAAAAAAAAAAAGACAGTCTGATATAATTCTAAACCTTCACAGGAAGGCTGCAAATTCACTTAGCCATTTTCATTCAATTTTCATTTTCATGCTACTATAAAAACATGAAAATGAAAGTACTTGTGCATAGCAGTTTAATAATAAGTATCTAAAAATTTCAAGCAATTTCAATTTACTTTATGGAATTCCATTTGCACTACCAAAATGAAGTACTGTAACAGAACAGAGGTAGACCTTCGCTTAACATCCAGGATCTTTACTGCTATCACATCAGACCAGAAATGGACTGCAGATTTGTGGTTTCTTTAGGTCTTGTAGGCACGGTGTGCTAACGATTGAAGTTCCCAGATTAACACTAAGGCTGATGGAGTACAAAGAATGAGCAAGTCTGGCCCCAGAAGTTTGGTTCAGAAAGCCTTTAGACTAGTGCCCATCAGGAGAACTTGGAAGTGAATTTCACTCCTTTGTAGTGGATATTAATGTTGAAGCAAGTCATTAGTAAGAGCTTGCCATCTGTAGAAGACCAGAAGGCTCTAATCAGAAGAAATAGAAATCCATCACCCTAAAAACATATGGCCAAATAACCCTTTGATTTAAATACCTACATATATTTTAATGAATTCCATATTGTCTTCCTTTCTCAGGTACTTTGCGGTTCGAGCTGGGCTGTTGCCAGTGTTTTACATTCAAAACCCTGTGAGTTAAAGACTCCTCTGATGAAATCAACGCAACTCTATTGCATTACACTTCACTGTGCCTCCTTGGCTTGTGCGTGTCCAACACAACTGTAACACCTGCGTTGGAGGCGAACACCGATGTCGGTGCTGCTCCAAGTACCTCATCTCTACCACATTAACCTGCTTTAGCAAATCAAATCCAAGCAGCATTTACTGTGCTCTGGTTTTTCCTAAGAGACCAGATCAGAACTTAATCTCATTTATTTTTTTGACTTCTGACCACAAATGTCATTTCAGGTAAGTGCGCACATCTCAGCAACAAAAGAGCACAAAAGAATAACATTTTTGGTCACTACCAAATCCCACTGGACTTGGTGAGGTCAGATACACACATGCTTTTCTTTCTTGCCTTCTTAGAGTTGGCTTGAGCAGTACAAAGAAGCTAAGTGGGACAGAATGTCAAAATGATGTCATTTGTACCACAAAGAGATGAGCAAAGACTGGACTACTGGTTTTGGAAGTCAGACACCTAATCCTATGTACTTTTACCTGAAATGGGAGGCAGCAGTACCTTGGCTCCCATGCAGGAGTCATGGCAGATGAGGTCTGTGTTGGGAACTACACTGCTACAGGGAACCCTCATTGCTCAGACTCCACTCACCTGCCACCACTTTCAGCCCTCCTGTCTGGAGCACAGAGGGCTTTTCCTTTATCAAAGCCTCACTCCTGCATGGACCATCTACCCAGCAATGGTCCTGCATGTAATGGTCAAACCTGGATTCAAAACCTTTCAAGTTTTGGATTTTCATTCAGGCTCTGTCCCTGACTCTGTCAGGTGCTTTAATATATGATTTGTTTGAGAGACTTGTGTTGTGCTCAACAATGTGCTTAACCATAATTTGGGCATGAGGGATTTGGCGAATTGGGGCCGTTTTGCAGGAAGCCTGTCTCTGAGATCATTGTCACAATGTTTTAAAGTTGGAGATTGTGCAACTATTATCCTTTATTGCCCATTTTATGCCAAACTCTCTTTTTCTTTTTACATTCCTCTTAAAAGCAAAGCTATTTTGGAGCATTTAATATTATTTAATCTCTTTACTCTGGCAGCGTAGAAATTACAGGGACCATTACAATGGTCCTATGTGAGTGTATGGTTTATTGATGTATATGCTGACCTAATATCAAATTGATTTTACTTAGCTTTTCTGCTGACCATAGAAAAATGCAAATTAGGTATTATATTTGCACACTAATTTTATTGGGCCCCTGTGTCTTCATAAAAAGATAAAGTTTGGGCTAATAAAAATAAAACATTTCTGGGGCTAATATAGGCAAATGTTTATGTAGGCAGGTAACAAATTGGTTTGTCATTTAGGGGAACATAAAGAGCACTAAAATCATCTTTAGGCAAAATAGATTGGTGGCTTTTGCTTAGCTTTTAGCTTTCATTTGCAAAAATCAATTTAATATAGCACAGTGTCTCAAAGAAAGGGTGACACAGGATTAAGACATTCATTGTATTTCCTCCCTTCATAACTCCCCCTTATTCAGAGGCCTTGGGATTTGGGTTTGCTCTTGTTCAAAGCAAATTAAATATATTCCAGCAGAAAATGGAAAAAAGGAACCTTTAGACTTATGCCATATGCAAGCATCCTATAGGGACAAGCACAAGGGCAGGTAGGAAAGCGTGTTCAGTTTTCTGAAGGTAGATTCTGAAAGAGTTATCAACACTTGTAAGTGCCACCAGGAATCTGAAGGTGTAGCACCTGTATGATCTCCTTTCTGGCTATTTCTTTGTTTCTCCTTCTCCCTCCCTCTTTAAGTTCTCTGTAACAATGTCTTTTGCATCCCTAATGGCCAGCAATCTCTGCTGGAAGGCAACTAAGTGAACTTTGACGACAGTTTAAGTAGACAGGCATATATCAACAGCCTAACTTCTATTTATTGAAAGGAATTGACCTATTTAAATCCCAGAGCAGGCACTATTTCTATCCAGCTTTTGTTTTTCATCCCTTTCCTTCCCCTTCCCTTCCTCAATTGCAGGGTATTTTGGAGGGGTTCCATGCAGTGGGAGGTCACATAAACAGTTTCAATGTTAATACTTGACTGCATTTTCAACTTAATAGCCCAGCAAAGGGATCTGACTGTAAAGCAAAAGGCCAGAAATATCTCCTGGTAAAATGATGCTGATGCATAGATCAAACGACACTGCAGAGCTATTTGCAAAATCAGAAATGGCAAATGACTACAGAGCACGATCCCCTTTACCTCCCAGCCCCGCTTGTTTGTTTTTAATCTTCATTACATCTTGTAAGCAACCATTTTTCCATTTGGGCTTTCTGATACTGGCAGCTCTCTGTGCTTTTGAGGCAGGAAAATTAACTGTGTGCAAACCCAGGCAAGGTACACTTACATATTTCCTCCCTCCTTCATCTCCACTGAAAAAAAAAAAAGAGAAAAAGCCCACTCCCAAAAAACCTGAGGGTTTTGTTTTTTGGTTTTGTTTTTTTGTTTGTTTTTTTAATTATGTATGCACATTTGGACATTGGAACATACAGTCCTATAAATAAAAATAGAAATCTGGAATAGGAACAGCATATTATTCGTCCTCAAACAGCCAAGGTGATGACAACTCACAATTAAGGATGCAGACAGTAGCATTTAATGTCACCTACCTGCATCACTATCATAACAGTTTAACAGGCAGGTCCCCAGCCTGCTTCCTTTTTCCCTCTTCTGCTTTGCTATTTATAAAGTCAGGTTGGAGTGTAGATCAACCCCTTGCCCTCCAGAGACTTGAGGCATGCAGTAAATTATGGGAAGGCTAAGTGGTACATCAAATGTGTCTCCTCAAAGCTATATATCATCTTGTTAAATTTGATGTCTAATCCCAGAACCCCAGAAATCATTCCCAAAATCCCAGAAAATGCATGTGTCCTTCAGATGATATAGAACAAGAAAGTAAAGTTTACCTGCAGGGAAAAGAAAAAAAACACCGAGACAAAAACATTCTAGCCACAATTTACTAAAGTCTTCATTTTACTTGAGAGTCTTTCAGTGCTCTTTCCTTAAACTCCATTGAGTCAGAGCTCACCCGTCTGTATTTGAATACATAAACTCTGATCTACAGTACTCATTTTTTCCCCCTTGCAATGGTTGACATTACATTACAAACTGAATAAACCAAAGCACGTCCTGTCTCTAAAAATTTTACATCAGATAGAACTGTAGTAGCTTACATATGCAGCAGCACTTCTCCAGCTACCACCAGTGACAGTAATAAAGATCTTCAGTTGTTCCACAGGGTTCTCTTAACTGAGCTCCACAACCCCTCATCAGTGAAGATGAGATAGAAACACTAAGGAGCTGCCTGTTGCCCCAGGGGAAGCAGACCTCATTCTTTGGGAAGGAATAGATGCTAACTGGTACCTATCTTGCTCTCTCTGTTCAGAGCTATCATCCCGCCAAAATTCTCACCATCCCAGTAGCCTTCTCTTCATACAAAGGGATAGAACTAAAATATTCAGATGCAAGACATTTCCACCTGAAATACTACTTTACATGGGTACCTTTTCAGATTGTTTTTAAAAATCAAGGGATTCAAAAGATAACGCTAGGGCCTGCTATAAAGCAACTCTCTATCAGCTCTCTCCAGTGGAGACGGCTATGGCTATGTTTGTTTGCTATAAGTATGCATGCACTGAAAGATAAGAGAAGAATTTAGATCAGAATTTCAGCCAAGATAGCAAAGAGGGAATTACCAACCCCTCACAGAATAGTCCAGCGGTTACAGGAGCGGCCAGAACACCTTTGTTCTGTTCCTTCCAGTTTTGCTGTGGATTTGCCTGTGATTAACTTCAGTGCTCAGACTTTCCCATATAAAAATTGAGCAAAACCATGTGTACTTCAGAACAGAACTGAGAGTCCCAGAACAGCTACTCTCAAAACTCTTCTAGTTTCTTTGAGATGCACAGCCCACATCCTTGTGCTCATCATGGGTTTTTCCAAGGAAGGCAGTGCTGAAAATGACATCTATAGCTGCCATGAGGTTCAACTCCAGAATCTGTCAGTCCAGCATCTCTAACCTCTCAAAGGCCAATGGATAAAATAGAGAAGTAACAAGGTGCAATACAACATGTAAAAGTCAGGAAAGATGTTTCTGGGAAGCTGTAAGTGGAAAACCTCTCTTCACCAGGGCTTAGTCTCATATTCTTCACTTAAGAAACAGGCAAAAAGTGTAATGGAAGCAGGATTGAAAAACAAAAGTTGGGGACACATGAAATGGTGAACAATGCTTGACACCTAATCAAGTGTCTTTTTTCTATGCAGGGCCAGGTCTCATTCTGTGAGGGAAAAAAATTGAAAAGCAACCAAATTTTCAGCCCACTGGGCTAAAGACTCAAAACCTGGAGGAGCAGTGAAGCAACACAACCAACACTGTCACTGACTAATCTCCTGTATTCCACCTTTTAAACAATCACTTGAACAACATGAACCCTTCTCTCTCATTCTTCCTAAAACACTAATTGAAAAGAGGAGGAGACACCCCATGCTCAGTTACAGGACATGATAATTTTTCTGATTTTTTCTCCTCCCCATGAGGAAGGAGAAGTACTGACAGGGTTACACAGAATAAAACCTTCCATGTACAAGGCCTGGCTCAAAAGCAGCGATCCCAGGCAAGATGTGCACGGTGTTCTGCAAGAGGTTTTGGCCTTGACTGAACTATGACTGTGTTCTTCAGAAGCTGAGCTAGCAGTCAATAAAAAGCAACCTGCTGAAATGAGATTCATGAAGAGCCTTGCTCCCCAGAACATGACACTGACCTCTCTGGGAAGCATCAGCACACTATTTGGAGAGAGGCTTGAGCCTGCAAGGCAAGAAATAAACACCAGTGAATAGCTTCTCTCTTCATATTCATGGCTTGCCTGAAGTCAGAATTTGGACCTGAACACACAGCACCAAAAGTTAGGATGCTCAGCAGAGGATCTTATGCACCAAATACAAACTTTGAAATACTTCAGCAAGATGGGGGACACAGACTATCCCCAGGGCTGAAGCAGACTTATCCCTAAACCAACCAGGAGTAATTCCTTCTTTACTGTAATGTTAGACATTGGCTTCAAATCAGGATGAGAAACAAGTTCTTTATGTAAGGAGGATGGCAAAGATGGGGTGGAAACGGTCCCCTTTTCACAAAGAAGTGGAGTGACCCCTCTTGGTCACACTGCCAGGCCCCCACTTTTGTTCATTGATTCTTTGCACTTTTTAATCACAGTGATGTGATGTCAGGCAGTCTGTGGTTCGGGACGAGTCTCAACAGTCCTAAATCAGCTTTGCTTAGATGTGTGTATTCCATTCACTATTGACTGACTCCAGCATCAGCAAGTGTCACAGATGTGACCTCAGAGAGAAACGTATTAAGAATGTTTGACCTAGATCATAAATCCCACTGTCTGGCAAAAGAAAGTCCTGTCACACCCTTGTCCTTCCCTTCAAAAGGGAACGGTGAGATGTATGCCCAGAGGTATGCCCACTTTCCATTCTCATTAAGGGCCAAGAATTAAGCAAGCTGCCATTCTTATTCAGATGCTGCCTATGACATTCCCCCTCTGTTGCAAAAACAATTATTGCAAAGATGTTTAAATTCCACCTGGACACATAAAACCTTCTCTCCTTCTCGAGCCAACCTGCCACTTCAGTCCCCTGCCTTACATCAAACCAAGAACAGCTCCCCTTGCAGATGTCATTCTTCTCAAAACTCTCTGTAAGCACCACAGTAACTTCATGTGCACACGTGTCCACCGATCATAATTGTCCTTTTTGTCCCATCATTAGTTAGCAGAAAGTTCCAGAGGCACAGTCAATCAATACAGCATCGTGCATAAGAGAAAACACGTTTTGTTGCCTGCACACACACGCAGTGCAATGCTGTGTGAGCTTTGTAAAACCTATCTAGTCAGCAAAGTGTTAAAACCAATTTATACACACACACTCTCTCTCTCAAGGCAATAAGCCTATGGAGAATTTTAATTAAAGCCAAAGGAGCCTTTAAAAGTGGAGGGGGAGAAATCTAGCACAGCGAGAAATAAATTAATAAAAACACGCTCCAAGTTGAAGCTCAAGGGGATCACTCTCAGTCATCATTTATTTAAAGGATGGGACACGTCAAAGATGGGAATGTCAAGTGGGAGATGCTGTGAAGCAGCACAGGACAGAAGAGAGGCTGGTGAACTGCATGCCACAGCTCCTGGAGCAGATAATTTTTTGTCACGTAGGTTATATCTGTGGCTGGCCACCTGCTGCTTGATAGTCACTAGCTCTCAAAGTTAGGCACTAAAATACCTGTATTCCCTTTCACATTTGGTATGGAAAGAATCTTTTAGCTCATCTACACCATCCTTATCTGGGCAGTATCCAATTTCTGTGGAAAGCTATTCTGTTGTCTCACTCTGAGGATATTTTTCTTAGTATTCAGACAGCAGTTCCTTTTGGTGAATTTTAACCTGTTTCTCACTTGCCTCTTGCCTCGGTGTTTATATTTTTTAAAAATAACTCAATTTTGTATGTACTGTTCTAGCTTTTGCTCGGGCCGTAGACTACTCCAGAGGAACTAACTGATCCCATCAGATGAACCCTTACATGCAGGCAAACCACAAATCTGTTCAATTCTCATTCCATACAGTCTTTTCATAGAGAAAGTTTCAAAGTCAGAGCCTCCTCTTCACCTGCCATTCTTGCAACCACTATATCATATCTTCCAGCCCTTTCCATAGCACAAGGAAGAGATTACTTCACTTAAGGTCAGTTGCAAGCAAATATGCCACATTTCTTAACTTTGACAACTCCCAGTATCAGCTGCTACAGCAACTTCTCATCACCTTCGCCTGCCTTACAGCAGCCCACTGGGGTGTAAGATGCTTGTGTGGATTGGTGACCTCAGCAGCCTCCTGAGTTTCCAGCCCTTTATTCAAGGGAATTTAATACTCGTAGGTGGTGCTGTCACAAGCCTCCCAGCATCAGGTGCAAAGAAAAGTAATCATCCATAATAAATCATGTAATTGTGCTGGAAACCCATATATGTCTGATCCTTCAACCACAAGAATTATGGAGATCCAATATTAACTGCATATCTTGACACTCATTATCTCATTTAGAGAGTCTTGTGCTGTCTATTCTTTGCCATCTAGATCCCTTGGTAGAGACAAAAACTCCACTGATTGATAAGATCCCCCATCAGTTTCCATGTAAAAACATGGAAATGCAACACATTTTCAATGTAAAAAAAAAGATTCAAATTACTCAAAACATTAATACGTATATTTGGTAGTGAATGCAAATTGAATTATGTTTTGCCCTTTCCCATAAAACAAATGAAAACAGCCTTTTCATGGAAAGAGAGTTAGAAAGGTTAAAAAAATGAAGAAAGTCAAAGTCATTACATTCCAATCAAACTTGATAAATATGTAAATTACAGCAACTAAGCAGTTGGCTTTGACAAATGGCTTCCACATAATGGATTTTTCATAGTAATGAGGTTACAATGCAATTGTTTTTTTAAAGCCTTACATTTCTCATTAATACAAACTGTAAGTCAGTGTGCACAATGGGGATATTTACCAAAAAAAATTAAGGGCGGAGGGGAAAATTGCAGACAGCAGTTGACATCACAGAAGGATGCCACAGCCTGAGATGGTGCCATTGCTTCCATCAGCATCGACACGTTGTTGACTAGTTTTTAATTAAGTGGTTTGAACTTGAACTACTCGCTGCCAAAAGAAGCATAAAGCCCAGGACTTTGCCACTTGCTATTCACCTGAGACATGTTTATCCACCCAACACTATCAAAGGAGACAGCTGCATATGCTATACAGACTCTACAAGACCTATGAAAATGGCAAAATATGCAAGAAAATCACTTCAATGACCCATAAGTAACTTCCCTGGCCACCAGTATCTTCCTGCCTTAGTTCTTTGATGTTTCAGACTATGTCAATCATCATGGCACTTGTGCATCTCACTACCTTTCTAATGTAGTTTGAACACTAGTCTACAAAAATAAAGATTCATGCAACACAACAACCATGGACCATAGAATACTGCTTTCAGTTGCCTTATCACTGTCCTCAGAACAGCCTGGAATTCAGCAAGGAATCTCTAAGCTTCTTCCTCTTGATTTCTGCTTCACTTTATGCAACCTATTTTGGAATGACTGAAGAGCAGCATCAAAGGTGTTTTGAGCCTTCAACAGCCTTTCAAAACAATAATTTCAGCAAAAACATCTCCAGAAACATGGAGGCTTCCTTGCAAGGCATCCAGCTTCAGCAGAAACCCAGTAGACAGGGTTGTGGAGGCATTGTCTAATCTAGTGCAGACTGCTGACAACCAACCTGCCAATTGCTGCTGCCACTGAGCCAGTATTTGCTTCACCACATTCCATGGCCCACAGCTGAAAAGGACTTCTCTAGTATTTTGCAACAGGGGTTTCTCTGCAGGCATCTCACTACATCTGCAGAAGCAGTGCTGTTTCCCCACCCCTACTCCCATCCTGATTTAAGTAGAAAAACAGACTATATTTAGGAGGAGCGGAAAAGATTAGTCCATTTTCTCACATTCCCCAACTCCCCCATCCTTGGCATCATCCCATTAAAAAAAAAATCAAATTACCCCACTGCCAACAGGGATCAGCAGAAATTCCTGAGCCTATGCCATTTGATACAATTTTGGTTGCTCAGCTCTTCCTGTTTGAAGGAGGGCTGTATCCACATGCCCTCACTATAAGGAATTTTGCCACCCGGCATTTTAATTCCTGAGCCAAGGCCACATAAGTGAATTTATATTTACTCCCAAATACTCTCAGTGCACCCAAGGGTCAGCCAATACAGGGCAGTGATAGATCAAAGAGTCTACTGCTGATTTTAAGTTACTTAAAGTAAAAACAACCCTTCTCATCCCAATATGCTGAGAGTACATAAGGGTGAGGAAGGGAAAACACAGCCAGGGGGAATGTCAGTGGGAAATAAGGACAGAGGTGGTGGAGAAGAGGACTGTTTATACATCTTCTAATAAGCCTATAAACCCTGGCTATATCTCTGCGTGCATGCATTTCTTTTGCTGATATAGGATGCATACTCCATGTAATGCCATTCTTGTGAGCCAAGAAAATCTGCATGTAATACAGCAGGAGAATGCTAATGACCTTCAGCTGAGCTGGAATCCAACACTGCTTTCTTTTATCAAAGCTAGACTTCAGAGCAAACAGTCAACCTTGGGGTTCCTTGTGGAGTAAAAAAATCAGTGAACACAACATGACCCCACACATCCCTGTTTGTGCTAAGTGTCCCCCAAATGCACAGGAGTTGATGATTCTTCCCAAATATCCCTCAGGCTATAGCAAAGGTATGTTTCAAGCAGCACTTTGTCAGTAACAGAAAAGCAATTTCAAGCCCATTCAAGTGATGAATCCTTGAAGCAAAGATGGGTTAACCACCTCACCCAACACAGGCCACCCAGTCATTGGCATAACTGCCAGCAAAACACCTGTAACTCCATCTCTCCACACCTCCCTGGTCCCACCAGGTGGGGGGACAGTCCCTGCCTGGTCTGACACAGATCTCCAGTGGAAACTGTGTTACCCAACCATACTGTTTCCCCAGTCAAAAACACTTGAAAGATTTGTTGCTGTTTCAGATGAAAGAAAAATTAATAGAGAGACTCCAGACAAGCTGAAAAACAATAGCAACAGACAGACTTAGCCCTGCTGTCCTTCGCAGTATGTGACACAAAAGCTTGATTTGAATGAAAAGCTAAGTCAGCTTTACAATGACTGTCTTCTCAGTTTATTAACTGATTTAGAAGAAACAGAGAACAGATTACTCCTAATTTGCTTTATCTCTGCATTCCCAATCTATTGATTATAATAATTGTAGGAGCTATCTTCCCATTAGCCACAGTTATTACTGTATAGAGCACATGCAAAAGTCAGAGGGGAATTAAGCGGTTTTATTTCCAGAGTTTTGGTGTAATGCAGTCCTGCACATTTCCAATGCAGAGAAGGAAAAAGAAAGCTTCCATACCATTAAGTCCAAGCATATTTTTCTCATCATTGCAGAATTTAAACTTTCAAACCAGACACGTCTACACTGATGATATTTAGGACTGAACCCTGGAGAGACTTTTCAGAAGTTGTCAAGGCTGAACCCAGACCACTGTCCTAGTTTTCAGAAAGCTTCTAAAATGATGGAAAAATTTCTGAAGGTCATTGTCCTCTATCAAACACATGGTGTAGCATTGTCTGAATATGAGGATAGAAGTTCTTTTTGTTGCTCTTCCACAGAACTGATGAGTAACCTTTCAAAAGACATTCAGGAATAAATCCGCAAACAGATTTAGCCACTAAAGTAGCCTAAATCCCATTTAAGTCCATAGTTTAGATCTTCAAAAACTGCATTCAGCTGTCACCTAGTTCAGGAGATGTCAGTATCCATAGGCAACCAGAGTTCTTCCTTTGGCCAAGTCTCCCAGATATCCACCTATCTCTTCCTGTCCTGCTAGCTTTAATGGGTATTTCCAAATGGTACTTAATGGAAAAACACCACAAAATCACAGGGGTAAGAGAATGGTGGCAAAAATCCCTGATTCTTCAATACTTATAGGCTAAACAAACTTACCCAGCATGTGGAAATTCTCCAGGCAAAACCTGTTCTCAGCCTGAGGACATCTAAAGCTATATTTGCACTTCCAAGAATATCCTAAGCATGTTATATTGCAGATTTTTTTCTTTTTTAAAATACAGACCATTATATAGCACATGAACCAGAATCCTGCTTTCCCTCCTTCCACATTGACACCCTGACTAGAAGATTACATGATCATGGTTGCTCTTGCTCAACAGCGAATCCAGTGAATATTGACTGAGGTGACAAAGAAAAGTAGCTTCAGTGTGAAGAAAGAAGTGCCTCATCCCATCCCCAAAAGCTGAGTATGGGGCTTCTTTGAAGGCTCAAAGAACACATTGTTTGGAAAACTTAAAATTACAAGGGTTGTGTCAAAATATTGTTTTGCTATCCCAGCTATCCTCTGCCTTGTCTATGTGACTGCAGGAGGGAAGCCAGAGGATGTCAGTCAGTGCTGACAGAACATAAAAACTTTAAACAGGGCCAGAATCCAAGGTCTGTCCTTGAGCATACTCTATTTGGCTGCCTTGAGTTAACTGGGGGGTTTTAGATCTTGTTTTGGGGATTTTTGGGGAGCACAGGACTACTGAAGAACTGATGATTATTTTAAGCAGCAGTTCAGGTGCCTTCAAAGCAGAGAATGGTGATGCACTGGAAGAGGTTGCCCAGAAAAACTCTGGATATCCCATCCCTGCAAGTGATCCAGGCCAGGCTGGACAGGGCTTTGAGCAACCTGATCTAGTGGAAGGGGTCTCTACACACAGCAGGGGGGTTGGAATTGTTGATCTTTAAGGTCCCTCTCGACCCAGACCATTCCATGATGAAAATTGTTATAGGGACTGTATATAGATCCACAATACATTTTTTTGACCTCTGTTTTCACAACTTCATTTGTTTTCCTCAATTTTAAAAGCACTAGTAACGATTACCTGCTTTTATACATTGCTTAGAGATCCTTGAATGGAAAAAAACCCTTTACATCTGCTTGCATTTTTTACTAAAGCCAAATTATGCCTGTTTCTTCTCTTCACTGTAAAACAATCTGGAAAATGCTTTCCCAAAATCTGCACCTTCATCATGCAGTATTTTATCTACAAAAACGCAGACCTCGGGGGTTGTTTTTGGGTTTGTTTTGTTTTTTCGTGGAATGCATAGGAGACTTCAGAAGAAGGAGAAAAACACCCACAACAAACCACCAACAAACCTTCTTTGGGAATTTGGTTTTTAGTATATTTCTTTCCTACTCCTCTAGCTGTGGGTCACATATGTGTAAGTGGCCTTTCATGGCAACATATGTCCAGGATTATACCAACATAAGTCAGTAGTAGATACATTTTAGTTTTACTTTTAATATGCCATTCAATCATTTTTGATAGAAAACAGAACCTGAGCTGCATACAAATGGGTCACAGTACCTCATGTTTACTGTTAAACATGAATTAAATCTGAGTAGCTTGGCATATCTCTATAATAAAAGAGGCACCATTAATAAGATTTCACTAAATGGAGAGCTAATGTGTAACAGCCTTATATCAGATATTTGAAAACACAATTTCATAACAAGGTTGGGAGAAGTATTATCAAGGACCTAAGCAGAAAATCTGTCTTTCTCGATACTGGAGGAATTTATATTTGAAGAGTGTTCTTTCCTATTGAGATCTTCATTGACTTGTACAAAAATACCGCTTTTAATCTCAAATCCCCACTGGCATTTTCATATAAGCACTGAAAATGCTATTGGGCTTTAGAGATTTAATTTAATGAAGGAAAAGTATTTCTATTAAAGTGTGTAATTTTTTTTATTTTATTTTTTTTTTAGACACAACATCTTCTGAGGAACCAGGGAAACGGGATTATTATAAGCTCCGAAAAACTGACTAACCTGTGCCCTTGTAGAACTCCTGCCTCACAAAGGAAGCTTAACAGCTGTGGCAAAGCCTGTAGGTGCACTTGAAAAGGGAACCTACTGTCCCAAGTCACATACACACTGAGAATGCCAAACCTGGAGATGGTAGCAGAAAGAGTGGAAAAGAAAAGTCCCCATGCAGTCAGGTTGTTTGTGCTAAACTGCTGCATCATTAAGCACTGTTCTGAAATGTCAAAGATGGGAAAAACTCATCAAATAGCTACTAAATCTTCTGCATTAATAGGCCGATCCTCTCATCTATTCATGTCAAAAAGTATTAGGTCTGGCTGGGTAGGTAACAAATTCACTGTTGGGGTAAATGAAAGCCACTCCATCAATTTGGGCAGAATCGCACCCATTGGCTCCTGTGATGAGATAAGACTGGCTTGTGAGATTTAAGATTCCCTTCATACTAATTCTCACAGTAGTGCTTCTGTGCGGCTAAAAACCTTTGTTTTATCTGTGGATCACCCATGTCTTTATTGTATGAATATTCATTAAAAATATAAATTCCCTTTCATATTGAGAAGGCAAGTGCACTTGACACCAGGAGGCCTCTCAACAGGACCCTGCCAGGGCTGACAAGCTCAACAGCAGTTGTTCTATTTGTGTGCAGAGCTTACACAAAGTTAAATTTCTTCAATATTTAAGGAAAAAAAATAAAAAGAAAAAAGCTTTTTTACTTAGGAACCAAAGAGATCACTGAGTTGTAGCAATGCAAACCTTATAAAAGTTATTACTAGAACAACAGCTTGGCCAAGGAATTCCATGAAAAAATACTGTGACAGAAGAGGGTAACGCAGATATAAATACCCGATCTCCCATGAGATCCACTACTTATCTCATATTTGGACAGCTAACTCTTCAGAGTGGTTGTTTATGTAAGGAGGTGTAGATACCAGAATACCCAGACACAATCACAAACAGAAAAAAGGCTCATCCCCTGTTTCTGAAGTGAGACAATTTCAGTGAGAACTGAGGTGCGCTCCAAAGGGCTGCAATGAAACACCAGTTCCTCCTATCTAGCTGATGGAACAGGTGTAGGTTTCAACAGATCTCCAGCCACAGGGCTTCGTCACAGCCCAAACAGCTTGACTTCTCAGTTCCCTTGTCCAGACTTAGCTGCCCATCCTGCCTATTCAACATTCTCAGGCCTTCCAGGTAAGTAGTATTTCTCCCCAGGCATGAAATTGTGGACAAAAAGATAATTCTGCCATTGACCTCAACAGAGCCATGATTCCTCTGTGTGCTTATCAACCAGCCAGTCCAGCAGAGTATCACCTGCAGTTTCTGTGAAGAACAAGGTAAGCCCAAACTGCACCTGGGATCTCAGGTAAGCTTGCTGCATCATGTGATCATTGTCAAAGAAACTGGTGCGTCATTTCAGAAGGTTAAAACGCAGAAATAAGTTATATATGATAAATCTGGGTAATATGGGCAGTTACCTGAAGTATTTGGAAAAATGAATGTATGTTAGTCACAGATGGAATAGAAAACTATTTTTTTATTTAAACCTAATTAAAACAGTGGTGAAACATTATCCTTGAATCTTTATCAAGATAAACATTATTTGGTAGGTATTTGGATAGTCACACATCTGAGCTTGACACACAACTATTTTACTCTAAGTGCCTCAATTTATTTTTTGTGGTATGTACAGGCAAGCATGATGGACCACGCTCTGGTTTCATTGATTACTCTTTAAATAGTCCTATGCAGGTGCACAAGCCAAGTGTAAAGATAAACACAGTTTTGATGCTTGGATTAACAAGCATCCAGAAGTTCCTATTTTTTCTCAGCTGTTGCCCAAAAATATGCTAATAGTCATAAGATCACTCTTTTTTGGTTTTGCATGAAAGCAATCAATATTATTAAGGCATTTTTACAGTGGCTGTTTTGTTTCCTTACTAAAGAATTAATAGATGCACTGGGGTATACCCTGCAAAAAAACCACAGTCTTTCCTCAAATGCTGTCACAAAACTGGCAGAATAGTTTCATTCTTTCACAATCTAAGCATAAATAAGAAAATAAAACCCTGATTTGATGACATGTGATCTGGAGGATAAAGGTTCATCTAGCATCCAGTAAAAGTCTCTATAGAATACCCATGAAATAAGAAAAGAATATTGTACACAGAAACAGATCCTTTCCCAGAAAATTCCCTCCCAGGTTCTGACAAACAGGCTTTTTATTACTGTTTGTTTGTTTTAAAACCATCCATAATTTTTCCATCAGAAGCCAGACTTACTGTCTCCCTAAACCAGTTTATCCAACTTTTGATTCAGAACCATTCCGCAAAAAACATTAATATCCCAGTCACAAACAGCCTCAAACTTCGGATACAGGTGAAAACTTTACAAGCGACCTCTGTCACCACAGAAAACCAAAACAAAAATCCCAGTGCTGTTGATAAAAAACCCCCCCCACTGGGGTCAGGTTCAAACCACAAGGGACCATCCTTCAGTCAGCATAAATCCTTACCGCTCCACTGGAGCCAATGGAACTATGACTACTTGCCTCGGCTAAGGAATGGCCCCGAGCCACTGGCTCATCTCTAATGGCACTGCCAGGGGACAAGGTGGGTGGAAGGGAGAAAACAGGCACGGAGGAAGGCTGATTCACAGCAGCAGACAGCGTATTTTTTGCAAAGAAGCTGGCAGTGTTAATAGAAATCCTCCCTCTTCCATTGCATTCTTATGCAAAGCTCAGATCTGAAGGTTACCTGCTTCCCCAGTGACTTGAAATGGAATTTTTTGTAAAGTAATCTCTTCAATCTGTCTCTTCCTCTACTTACAGAGCATAAAAGTAACCATAAAATGCCACCATTTTTGAGCAAATCTAATCTGCCCTCCCAGTAATACCAGGCCACACAGTGATTATCTCATTTTCCCTTTGACAAATGTGGAATTATTGGCTGGTGATTGTCAAAAAAAATGCTTGTCTACATCCGATACATAACAGTAAAGACAAAAAATATGAAACACTGAGCACAGGCAATAGGAGGCTGATGTCTCTGACTGGTGACCTGTTCTGCAGAGTTAGTGACACAGAGCAGTCTGCCATTTTCTTTGCATTGCTTATGGCTCTTCCACTCCTTTTTTCCACTTCAGCTTCAGACAAGGAAGGGGGGAGGAGGGGAAAGAACAAGATGAGGAAGAAAACTATTTACTTCTCTATGAAGGGTAAGAAAAAAATACTGTCAAGCTCTTAACAAAAGGAAAGCCTTGAAATAGCTTGTTTCAACAGTGTCATTTGAGGCAATGTAAGGTCTCTATAAAGATAGAAGGTCAAAGGTTTCTAGGGAGGAGGTTTCATTCCTTTATCTATGGATGGAGAGAAACTCTAACTGGAGCTCAACAAATGCAGAATGCAAACAGTAAAGAGGAGAGACAATATAACCATCTATTCCAGACTCCTTAATTATCAAGGACTGGGAGAGGAAGAACCAGTCATTGGAAAATCCAAAGCATCACTAAATTCAGCAAGAAATAACAAGCAGCCAAAATGAAGCAGTGACAGGCTCAGTAGGGATGCTACTTCTGCAGCAGATATGAACTGCAGGAGTGCCAGAACACTGACACTCAACTTGAGCGATGACAGCCTGATGTGACCACTGGAAAGCACAACACAACCCTGTCCCTGAAGAAAAGCAAAGAAGTTTCACTGCGTGACTGAGCAACCCACAGCCATATCTGGGTCAGGCACAGTGACTCAGATCCTAAACTCAAAGGAAAACTATCCTCTCCCATTCGAGGTAGAAACCTTGAATCCCTTTAGTGTGCTGACAGTGGCAAGGTTTGTACATCAGTCCCAGCACTCAGACAGCACAGAGCCAAGCTGATGTGAGAGCTCTTTTGCCAGCACTAGCAACAAATGTTCCATGGGAAAAAAGGTCAGTTATAGCCTCAGGCAGAGGAATGGAGAGTTCCTCTGGCTCCCTGGAAAAGCACAGGAGAGCAAAGTCTGACAAAGGAAATACTGAGGCTGCAGGAAAGAAATTAGACAGGAACACATCCAAAAAGACACTCAAAAAAACCTCAGTCCTTTTTGAACCTACGGTATTTAGATGATAAAGGAGGAGTCAGGCACCTAACCTTCCTCCTGTACCTTGGCTTTCAACCAGGATTCATCCCGTCTGGCTTTAAGTCCTTAAGTAATGAGCCAACCACCTCCAGAGGGCGAAGCAGGTGTTAGTGGGATCAAGCACCCTTTGCAGGTTCCAGTCTCCTTGCACTGACTGCAAAGGGAACATGGAGTCTCCAACCTGGGCAGCTCAGATAAAGGCTCATATTTAGTTATGACAAATCTGTCGTTTAATCTCTCCCCCTTTCTCCCTTTGTGAAATAAAGGTCAGCCCTTCCCTACCACTAGTGCATCCATACTTGCCACAAGCAGTTCTCAGTGTGAAAGCTTAATCCTGCTTCACACAGGAGTTTTGCAGCTGAGGGATTCGAGTGAAACCTCAGTTGAGAGATCTAGCTCTGTTAAGGTGAAACACTGTGTAAATTTTATTCCATGACTGCCTAATGCAAGTCAGGTCCTGGGAATGCTCTGTGCTGGGAGAAAAGGCAGCATGAGCCACATCTTTGTGGTGTGGAAAGCAAAGAAATGGGGGCAAACTACATAAGTCCTGCTTAGGTCCAGCAACTGCATTAAAGAACATCCATCAGAGTCAGTACACTTTTTTCTGTTCTTTCATTTTCCAGTGTCATGAGACACACTCTAAAAACATATTTGCATTGCCAAGGTGTTACCAAATTGAAGTGAAAGAGCTTAAAGCTTCTTTTATAGACAATGCATCTATTCATGGTAGATAAAGGGATTAAAGATCCTTCTAAAATCCATTAGAATCAGGAGTAATACTGCCACATATAGTTTTATTTTGCACTTTTATTATACCTTTCCTCACAAGATCTTAGAGGAATTGTCAAATGAGAAATTAGGCTCTGCTACTTTAGCAGCATAAAATAAAAACCCCTCTGCTTTGAGGAAGAGAGGACAGCTACAGTGACAGCTAAAGGTCACACAGGAACAGAGCCTGGGTGCTTTTGCTTGTGGATTTCTGCTCTAAAGCCCATTGCCTTTTTCAATTAGAGGGATGACAGTGCCACATACACACAGTACTTAGGGTAAACATTTGTCTGAGTTCTTCATCTCCTCCTACCATTATCTGCACCATTTTTATTTGAATGCCTCATCCTTTTTTTCCAGAGTTTTCTGCAAAATTCAAATGAACCGTGAACAAGAGAATGAGAGGTTTATTGAGCCATAGCAGGCTAACACTACCCATGCTGCTGCATGACTCGAATACTCAAGTGGCCCAGATGCTCTAACATTCAATTAATGAATTCTGGAGATTTGGGAAGGAGATGAGGGGAAGAAAAAAAAATCATGCAAGATGTTGGCTTTGCCATTGCATTATCCTAGGTGTCTCAGTCTCATGAAGGTTAATGAGGAGAGTTCAAATGCTAAGACATAATTAAATAGCAATAATTAAAGATGCTGACACTGCTAGAAGCAGCAAATGGAAATAAAGTAAGATTGTTTCCCTTTAAAAGAAAGTAGGAAGTTATTGCTTAAACACACAGGTTTATGAAATGATTTCCTGTATTCCAAAACACGAGGCAAGCGCTCATTAGTGGGTATCATTAGACATTTAGTGCTGCTTGCCTTGCCTTCCCTGATCCCATTTGCCTGTTTTTGGAAGGGATCCTCAGCACAAATGAAGCCGATTTGGCAAGGCTGGCCCCTGCTCAGACAGACATGAGGTCGTCCTGGCTAGAGCAGAGCTGAAAGGTGCTCAGATGCTCCCCAGATGAGGTCATGTTATGAAAACTGACAGGAAAAAGCAATGTGAGACTGGCAGTGCTCTGAACCACAATATTCTAGAAGCAGCCAGTGCAGGGCATCAAACTAAACCAATGTTCAGGAAATTGGAGTATTCAGATCCTGAAAGCTCTGGACATTTTGCGTTCATGGTATATCCTTGCTCCAGACTGGCTGGTTCACACAGCATGAAGCAGAAATGAGATTAAAAAAAAAAGGCAACTTTAATTTATTTTTCTAATTAATTTGCAGCTGCTAGTTAACATGCATCTTTTGTTAATGACATCAAAACTTCCCACTGTTCAGAAAATTTCACTGATTTACTGAACACTTAAGAATCACTCAGCACTGTCAACATGGCAAGCACTGCCATGGTAAACACCAGTTTGCCTGCTGTTGAAATCCAACTCTGCATAAATGGAAATGAGGGAGACAAGAGAATCTCTCCCAGCTGAACCAAGTTTTGTTTAGATACATATGGGGAAGGGAAAGGAGGATGTGTTGTTAAAAATTCAGTATAAGCCAGCCTCCCTCAGAAAGTGTCTTTTTCTAAAACAGATTGATTCTGACACTTCACCTTTCTCCTGACCAATGTCTCCTGCAGTACTGACACAGCATCCATCACTGCAAACACCTGAGTAGCACCTTTGTAAACTTGCCAGCAGTCAGTCAAGGCAAAACTTGCAGCATTTTCACTGAAGGTGCAGAATCCAGTATCAGAGCAGACAGGCAGCAAGCTCCTTTTCATCTGAAAGTTAGACTAGTATTTGAAGATAGATCTCAATGGCTGAAAGCCCACTGCATCAATCCACTCAACCCCCATGGACACTTTCTTGGGTCATTTTGTCTTACTCAGACTAAAATTATGAGGAAAACATCACTAAGAAGAAGACGAACTAACAAAAAAAGTCCCTCTGTGCCTATCTCCATTAGTGAGGTGTGATGACCTTGTTCAGTGGCGACCAAGGGGAATCTGTTTACAGATGACTGGTGGCTGAGCTTTTGACAGCAGAAATATGTCTCCCATAATACGTTTCCCTACATCTAAGTTAAAGTGCTCTGCTGTCTCTTTCTACCAACCGATGTCTTAAATTCAAGGCAAGAACTTGGCAGGAGTTTGAAACCAGGCAAAAGGCACTCCATATATATCCATGGAAGTTGTACATTTTGCAGCTTAACAGACAGAAACCTTATTATAACTCTGCAAGCTTTTCCCTAGGCTGATTCCACAGTGGCAGAACCTGGAGAATCAACTTCCTAAAACTGGTCACAGGAGAAAAAAAAACCCCAACAACAACCAAAAAACCCACCAAAAACTTATTTTCAGAAGAGATTCAAGAAGGAGAGATTCTTCTAGTCACATAGGAGTTCAACACAACAGGCTCCAAGAAATCACCACGGTAGCCTTGGTACCAGCTCAAAAATAAAATAATAATTAAAAAAAACCCACCAAAAATCCAAATGAACAGCCCCAACCCAAAACTCATAGGCAAAGGGCTCTGGATTCAAGTAGTCACCCATTTCAGGATCTGCACCAGCAGAAACCCAAAGGTTTCTCACATTAACATTGGCCGTAGTAAAACCACTTTTGCTCTCCAAGGCTTTTTACAGAGATTTAAAACTGTCAGAGACTCAATGAGCATCCAGAGAAATGAGACAAAAGTAAACCATCTTTAGTTTTTAAGGCCAAAACCTGCTGAAGTTGCCATGACACTGACCAGAGGGCATTTAGATGTATCTACCCACTCGTGACATGTATTCATTCTCTCACTGCCTCAACTGCCAAACCCAAAAAAACATCACATTATCTCTTATATTTCTTATTTCTTTTCAGCTTGTTAGGGACTTGTTTTTAGGGTTTTGAACTTCTTTAGCTGTTTTATCCTTTGAACTTTTTTTAATGAAACAAATTGACCTACATTAATGGCCTTTAATAGATTACAGGATGCCAAAACTAACACTGACCCTTAATAACCTGAACCTAAAAAATCTGATCAGTTTGCACCCTCCAGGTAGACTATAAAGATGGATATAGTAACCTTCCAGAATCAAGGACTTCTAGGAATTGCTGACACATTTGTCTCTGAGGAACTTTCTACTGTTCAACTCTTGATCTCTCACTGCTTCTTAAAAAGTCTTTTCCTGTTTACAAGACAATTTTTTCTGAAATAAATGCATATAAACACCAGAGTCCTGTGATCTGCTGCTGGAATAACGTGCTCATGGCAGAGACAGGAAAGGAAGGAATAAGAAAGGAGAAGAAGATAAGAAGGGTATAGTGATAAGTTACTGTATATCAGCAAAAGACAAGTTTTATCAGGTTGGGAAAACTGACAGAAACAGTTGTAAGTAATTTATATTTATATAATCTTGCATAAATATAGTTTTAATTCTGCTTTTATGTGTAACCTTCTGTTCACCTCTCACACTGCACATTCTGTGGGACAAGAGTTGTACCATTGTCTTTTATCCATGGCTAGGCATTTCTGTACTGCTCCAGCCTAATGAAACGTAATTTTATCCTAATCTCCTCTATAAAGCTTATCATCAATTGTCAATTATCCACGGCATGGGGATGAGAAGACGAAATAAAGTTGGCAGAGCAAAGGAAATTGATAAGGTGAAATACATTTAAATTGGACAAAGCAGTCACTTTATTTAAGATATATATTTTTGAAGGTGAAGTTAAGTAGAATGAGATCAACAGACAAAAGGTTTTTGAAAAGATTAACATCAAGATGATTCCTAAATAACATGGATAATTGGCTATTGAACAATCAAAGGACTTCACTACACTGCCTTTTTTTTCCTGTCTTAGGGTGCATTTAAATGCACCATTTCATCTCTCACTGTAATTTATACTACTTTTATAGAGTCTGTATTACAAGAAAGTTTTGGCCTTCAAATCAGATAGGTCCTCTAGGAACTCAATTATTCACCCAATGAAAAGCTACATGAAAGCTCCCCATATAATGATTTTTCCTGGCAGAGATTCTTAATGAAGTGATGTCCCAGTCAAACAAGATGGTGGACAAATGGGACATTTGCAGGCAGCACATTCAAAATTACACAGGGACAAAATTAAATTACTATTGAGCCATCAATTTCACTGTGTCAAGTTTTCTCATCATTAATAAGGAGGCTATTCTCAATTTTCAAAAGTAATATGTACAATGCAAGACCATACACAGCTGTTTCAGAGAAAATCAGAAGGTCTTGTCCATTGAGATTGCAAAAAACTTGTAACATTCGAGCACAATAATTGGAAGTTTTGACAATTGCTCCAACATAAACACACAGCAATGAACTTCTGATTCTACTTTTCGATACGTACATAGGAAATGTCCATTCCACCACTCAACTACTTTGTGGTCAAATGACCAGTCTCCTCCCTCTGCCAACACTGAAGGTAATGCATATCCACCATCACCTTCATTCATTTCAAAATAAAAATAATAAGAGGAGAGAAAACTACTAAATGGGCTTTTTTCCTTTTTTTTTTTTTTTAAGATAAACCCCTATATTCATTATCCTTGAGGCCATCCACGAGAACAGATAGCTACCTTATTCTTTCCTCTTTCTAATGCTTTACAATTTAAAAAAAAAAAATTTGAGCAGAACAATGACATTAAGAAAAGTGGAGGTGTTAGAGAAGTCATCAAACACAGTGTGGTTAAGACTGCTTACCACAAAATACTCTCACTGCCATTAGCCCTGTGTTTATTGTGAACATGTACAAAGTTGTTCTATCAAAGGTAGATGCTTTAGCCTGCCATGCCTGTTTGTTCATGTGGAGATGTCTGTCCTTCAGAAGATTGCATTTTTATAGCTAGGGGACAGATGCTGCGGTGGAGCTGGGAAGGTATGCACACAGTTTTGCCCATTTACATGACACAGGGTAGCAATCCATGGCGCAGTATCCTCTGTAGTATCCACTCCCCCTTTCACATTTAATTGCTAACAACTCCATACTGGGAATCAAGTTTGAATGAAGAAAATTTTCCACAATAGAAAGCAAACCATGCTAAACATCCATTTATGTTTTACCTGGGGGACCCTGCCTCCCATCCCTCAGTTAATATACCTAATATCCCCTGGAAATAGCACAATATTAATACAGTATTCCAATGAGCCAGTTATTTTCACCTAATAGTCCACTCTCTTCCCTCATTCCCTTAAGCATGAAGGCAAATTATATATGGTTTTTAAATTCATTCTTCTGGTAATAAAGAAGTTTATCTTATCAGTTATTGCATGCATTAAAGCATTGTCCCCTGGAGGTATAATTTCCCACCATACTTATTTTAGCATCTGTTCAACCAAACTGTATTTACAGTCTCTGTGTACTAATATCTGACCCTTGGCCTTGAGGTAGGAATGCTGATCCCCAGCTTTATCTGACAATTCTTCTTTTCCTGCTGTGGCCTCCAAAAGTAAATGAAGATTAGTTTGCTTTCAGGGTTTATTGATTAAGCACTGTAAAGGATGGTTGTTGTGAACTAACTTAGGTCATAATCGCTTAAATAGGTCTCAGGAGCCCAAATAGTCATTTTCTCACAAAGATAACTGAAAGCACATAACGACACATGCAAGATAAACACACATGGGTTTTAGGGGTAGCTGGTGCTTTGTGTTGTAAAGAAACACACAGAGAGAAGCATGTTTGCCCCTCCTTTACAAAACCTCTCACCGCTTTCCCTTAAGCTCAGGAAGGGAAGTGGGGGTGATCGTAATCTCCAAGACGCTACTGCGCGGTCACACACTTTCTTCTTACGCAGTGCTTTTCATCAAGGATCTCAAATTACTTTTCGAACACAGATTAATCCTTACCTGTGAGATAAGCATTCTCATACACACAGGAGGACACAGTGTTCAACAGCTTATCCAAGGACACAAAGTTCACGAGCCGTGGAGATGGTAACCAAACCCAGCCTTGGCTGGGAAGCAGGGGAGGTGATCTCCAGAGCACACCTCCAATCTATGCTATTCTACACAATGCTGCATGAACACATCACCCCACACTTAAAATAGTTTTATAAACACCTTCACACAGTTATTAAAGAAAATCATAATGGGTTTCAAAATAAAATTCATACATCTTACAGGAGCAGCACTGGGCAGGAAGATGGCCTCAGGCTGGAAAGACATTATGTTGGAGGAGCCTGGAAAGAGTGGGCCTGACAAGAATTTCAGGCTTAAATTGGTTCTTGCTGAAGACAACAACAGATCATCTATCACCTCCCAACAGAGTTAAACCCCAGATATAACCCCAGGCCCCTGGGAACAAGCATAAATAACAGGATTTCCACTGAAGAGCAAGACACTGAGGAGCACCACTCACTATTAACTTCCCAGGAGTGAAAGGACTGCAGTGGAAACATGAACTCAGTGTTTGTGTACTGCAGTCTATGAAATTCTGCATCACCAAGGCAAAACAACCAAGCTTAATACTAGCAAAAAAGCACAGAATTGTCACTTAGCACACAGAACAACCATTTCTTAAATCTGTGCTTAATATTGAAGTTACTTCTAATGAACTAAGTACGTCTGTAAGGTAGCTGGCAGAAATACTACATAAATATGTATAAGTATTTGGTATTTGTGTAGAAGGTAATGAAGACAGCTGTAACTCTTAATAAAGTGCTGGTTAAGCATTAAAACTGAATAAGAGTAAGATTTTTAAGGAGCTATACAGGGGAGTAACATTTCAAGGATGCACAGAAATACAAATTGAAGAAAATATAGAAAATATTAGATGAATGACAAAAATCAGTGCAGCTTATTTGTTTAATCAACAAATTGCTGAAGTCTTGCAATTTCTGTATTATGCAGTTCCTGCTACACAACATTTTTGTCATCCTGCATCCACAAAACCCCCCCTCCTATGAGCAGAAACTCAACCCACACACCAATTCCTCGCCTGTCAATGCATTGGTTATGCCACCCTATTTTCCTGCTTTAAGTTCATACATTACTATTGGACAGAGCTATTGAACTCTACCCTGCAGCACAGTCAGTTTCAGGTATTTCAGATTCAGCATAGGTTTCTGTGGTGGGCAGTCCACAAGCCTGACAAAGTCTGACTCCAAGTGAAGGGATAATTTGTCTGTGTTCCATACTGTTCACTACACAACTCTGCTTTGCACTTACTTCTACTCCTTTGATCGTATAAGAAAAAAAAAAAGAATTCAGAAATCATGACGTTGTTTTGGTTTTTTTTTTTTTAATAGGTCCTTTAAGGAACTAACTTCATGTGTCTTATACAAAAGTGTCAGAAAAATGATAACTAAATTTTGGCCTTGACAGAAGACACTGAACTGAGCCATGCTGGCTGACCACTGTATCTAACAAGATGCAGTTCAGTTGAAGAGTTTCTGGTTATACATTGACATTCCTTAGGCTGAAGAGCAATGCTTAGATCACAGTCATTATTATACTAACATCTGAAAATCTTGAGCTGGTATTGTGAAACAAACCTTGAGAAAAGATGCAATCATTAAGTATTTCAAAACTAATGCATGGAAACAAGCACAAGGGAGATTTGAACCAGCATTAGTTGTGCAGAAACAGGTGTTGGCACATCTACCCTTCACAGAACAGCAACAGGGGAGAAAAAAACTCCTATATATCTTATAATGATTTTTCCTTTTTACTTGAAGTTGGAGAAGGTTATTTGCTGAATTCCAAGGTTAAAATATCTTCTTTTAAAATAAAAACTCTTGGAAATAGTGAAAAACAAAATCAGAAATAGTTTCTCAGGACATTCTGTTGGACTAAGAGTTGACAATTGATTTTGCTGGGCTCAGAAGCTGATCCCAGGTAGGATTGATGGCAATTGTGAAGTTAAACCCATTTTCTTCAGTGCATATCTGGTCTTAAAAGAAAAAGAACATATATTTTTATATTAATATCTATGTATACAGACGTACACAGAGGCCAGCACTTCAAGCTGATTGAAAGAGTACCTGCACCAAAAGTGTGTGTTGCAAGACTCCTAAAACACTGATACTCAGTAAGAAGAGATACAGGGGACCATATTCAAGGCAGAAAAGACGGTGAAAGCAGAGCTTCTCATTGTTACCCTAATATCTAAATTTGGAAAGAACAGTACAAGGCACTCATACTTGGCTCTCTGATATGATTGAGCCAAACATTTGAAGAAACACAAGTTTTTAGAACAAGTCCTTCATCATACCTTTTTATTTTGTTGTTCTGGTTTAGGATCTGGTTTCAAATGATGTTATTTCAAACAGCCCAATTATATTCTTGAACAGGATTATTTGGGTATATTTCCCCTTCACAAAATTCAGCCACTCCTGTTCAGTAGAACTTGATTTTCCAAGAATGAGAACACACGACAGACAGGAGACCCTCACTTATGTTTTGCCTGAGCCTACTCCTCTCCTCTGTTTCATCTCAAAACACACCATTTGATTGACATTCTGCACTATGGTCTGGTCTGAATTTCAGTGACTGGGATATAAAGCCAACTTCCCTCATGTCAGCAGAAATGCACGAGGCATCCAAGATTAAAAGCTCCGACTCCACAATCAAATTGCTCAGTCCTGAGAAGCCCCTCACCTGGGACGATTCCTGTGGTTCGATATGCTCACCTTGGGAAACAAATTATCTGTGTTTAACTCTCAGTCAAAGGTGTTTGGGCAGGCTGATGTTACTGCTTCTGACCATAAGAAGTGCCCAGAGGCTGCCAGGGTGGCTCAGCTGATGCCAAGTAACTGGATGAGCAGATGTAATTCAGTCAGGTCTCATAAATGTGGACACTTTGCCAGTGTGTGAGCACATTCAGCATGTATATTCCATGTGTACCATACCACACAAGGCATTATTTTAAGGAATTATCCTCAAAAAACCTCATCACACATTTGGCTAAGTGTCTGAGAGGAAGAAGGCACTAAAGACTTGTTATACTCAGATGTTTTTTAACAAGCTCTGCCTGCACATCCCTTAATAGTTCTGGTTGACGATCTTAATATTTATTTCTTACACACAAGCTTCTTAGTTGTCAGAAAACAAACAAAAAGCTTCACCCTTAAGCAAGATACTTAACAGCTGGAAAGATGTTTAACTTTCCCTTTGTTCTTAGCCTGGGAGAGGAGGAAGAAAACTGAAATTCCCTGGTCCAAGTTACTCTCATCATGCTGCATCAGAGCTGGCTAAATCAGTCATGCTGCATTACGCTCCATGGCTGATTTAGCCTCCTATGATGAGTCACTGCAGTCAAGCGTCAGCAAAGAGATGTGCTACTTTAGAAAAAAAAAAATCAGGGCAGGTGCTGTGTGGCTAATTTCACCTTTAAAATGGATTTTGATTTTTTTTTTTTTTAATTTTTAAGCGTGGTAGGAGTTTATTTGATCAGCTGCGACTGTTCACAAAAATTGTATCATTTTTATTCTTTATGAATCTGTGTCTGGAGGCCCCCAGTGCGGGTGGGACACAGTCACACTGAGCGTGGGGAAAGGCAGTGACAGTGTTCCCTGCCATCTCAACACACCAGCGTAAGCAGGGGAAGGAAAGAGTTCAGAGCAGTAGGAGTCTGCCTCGGGGTTCCCAGACAATGATAGTTCTCTAAAACACCAAGAACAATTTCGTTTTCATTTTCTGCATGTTTTCAAAGGCACAGGGATGAAGGAGGAGGGGAAAACAGAGACAAAAATACAGGCTCGGACAAGGAGAGAAGTTTTAGCAACCTTGATATCTCACCCTGGCCCATTGTCTCTGCAGACATGAGGACTTTGACAAGAGTTCTCCAAATCATCCTGCCCCAATAAAAATTACAGTGCCCGGTCTGCTTGTCTAGCACATGTGCTGTGGGACAGGAGATGAAGAACAAACAGGTCACTGACATGCTCTAGTGGAACACAGACCCTACTAGGCTGGCAGAAGAGGCTTTTTTTAGCACTTAAAATAGTGTTTTGTACTTCTACAGAATCCAGAGACTGTTTCAGTGCTCACAGATTTCACTATAATCCCAGAAAACTACATAAATCATGCTCCCGAGATAGATCTCCTCTTCCCCTTTTTTTTACCTGCCTTCATTTCCCACTTCCTCTCATTTGCTTTTAGATGCCTGGGTGGATTTAGATTAATCTTAGGGCTGAAACGTTACACTAAAGGGTTTTATTAATGCCTGATCTAGCTACCGCATCCTACTGTAATTCATGCACATCCGTAATAAAAATAATCCTCTGGGAAAAATATAGTGGGGAAAGGATTTTTTTTTCCTCCGTGACTATCAGCACTTTTTCAGTCTGAAGAAAACTAAAACAGAGTTTCTAAAAAGATCTGCAGCAGAAACCTTTAGTGAAAATACCTGTAGGTGGCTGATCATTCCAATTCACTAAAGACGCGCTTTGTTTTCAGTCTAAAATAAAACAAGTGGGAAATGTGCAAGACCAAAATATTACCACATTCCATCTATTTCTTCCCCTCATTATTACTTTGCAGTTTCTAGTTTAAGAAGCCAAAGATCAGACTTTTCCACATATTACAGAACACATTCAAGTGCCACTTAATCACTTGCCGACAGCTAAATGGGTGCTCCAAAGAGACCCAGTCCTGTCCTCTTCACATGAGCATAATGTATCAGAACCCAGGTGCACCACTTCTAAAAAGCAGAGTTTGCACCAATTTTTCCTACTGTTAAGCCTCTTTTAAGCAACCTTCTAAAATAAGCATATTCTAATTGCTCATAATACTTGGCAGCATCTTTTGCTACAGAAAACTTATAGTGCATTTTCCATTTCTAAAAAGGCATCCAGGAAGAATAATAATAAAAGAGACAGTTCATCCAAGGCCATAAGAGATCACAGATTTTTGACAGAATTAATATGCATGATGTAGATCAAACAAGTATTTATTTACAGGGTATATTAACGGAGGAAAGGAAAAGAATTTTCCTTTGCTTCACTACACACACTGACATGAACAAGTAATCATTCAAATGCTTTTAAGAGATGCAGTCTTGCTTGTACAACTCTGGAGTCACAGAGAAATGAATGTAGATTAGAGCAGCAATAGAGAAACTATAAATACACATCCTCTGCCAGTCACATCTGGTGGGTTTTTTTAATATAAGATCATAGTATTGATATATTTCTTCTTGTAGATGATTTAAACAGTTATTTAGGATGTCAAGATTAAAAATAGTCTTTTAAAGACCAGGCAAAGGTATGATGCCTTGGCTTCCTTTACTATACTTTCAAGACATACATTTCACCTCAGAAAAAACCCCTGCTAACTTACAGAATATCCCAGCCATCAATCAAAGATGAGATCTTTAAACAATCATGAAGCTTAAAATAAATGGTATTATGTGGGAAAAATCAAATAAAATAACACCAATTGTGTTTTGCTGGAAAGGATTAATTTTAACGCAATTTGAATTTCAGAGTTAAGGTAGCCTTCCCAGGTTTCATCTCAGTTGTTCATGCCTATCTTATCTGCATTTGACTGGTTTACAGCTAAAGTGGGGAAGGGAGGTTAAAAATAAGAAAGACACGTTTTAGTTGACTTGTTCTCAAAGATAGAGAAAATCCTCCCTCACTAGCTCAACCAAAAAAACCCTGACTGCTTATCATTTCACAGCTTCATCCAGCTCAAAATGGGAAAGATTTCTAAAGGCCTTAAATTGTCAAATGGTGACACCACCTTCTGCCTAGTTTGCATGATCATTCTTTTAGCTTTCTTTAAATTCATCAGTTCCTGACATTCTGTCTGCCCTCTTTACCAGCTCAAATAAATATCAAAACAAAAGGAGGACATATGGAAATCCACTCTCCCAGCAAAGATATTTCTTCAGCACAGCACAAAAGTCAGGCAGGCTAACTATTAGAGGAAATTTTACAATTCCTTGCTCAAACTGGTAGAGGAGTCACAGAAAAATTCAGATAAGAAAAGACCTTCTGCATTTCTTTAGTTCAACCCACTACCCTAGAAGGACTAAGCTCAGAATTGGATTTAGTTAAGGTGTGTTGGAGCTGTGTCTTTGTGGAATTAGACATCGCGACAAACGTGTTCCATTCCCACGTAATTTTAGGTCTCAAATTGAGCGATTGAGCTCAGAAAGAAGAGATTTCACGTTGCAGAAAGCTGCTTTTGGAGACTACCACCACAGACACAGCCGAGTACTCAGTGCTCTCCTATAAAAGGTTACGTGTTACACAGACAGCACGGACCATCGAAGAGCCCTGTCCTGTTTGCCCACCTGGGAGGAGCAAACCCAGATAAGGAGGTACCAAACACTCTGTTCTGCAGCATCTCATGTTGGGCATGCACAGTACAGCTGATCCCAAGGCAGAGCTAAACTTGGCAACTTGCACTTCCATCTCCAAACCTCAACAGGTCGTGCAAACCTTGACAGCCTCAGAGGAGCCACTTCTTTCCCCCCCCTACACAAACCAACCACAATTTTCTTAAGTTCTCCAGCAGATTGGCATCTAGCAAGGTTTTTTTTTAAACTGGGGACAAGATGATTTCCCTTTCTCCCTATGTTAAGTAAAACTTGTTTTTGTTAAATAAGTTCCCCCCCCTTTGTTTAGCAAACTTTTATTGCAAAGAAAATATCACTTTCTAACTCCCATGTACACTTTTAAGTACTTCTGTGTTCCTCTGGAATGGGGCACCATTTTGTTCTCTAATTTTTTTTTTAATGTATCTTCCCCTGCCCCTCAAATCTCAAGTGAAGGAGAATTGGCAAAGTTTCATATTCTAATTTTCTATGATTAGATTGTGCTCAGCACAAAAGTGTAAGTTTCAGAGGTGGCAAAATCAGCTACAAGCCTGACTTTATCAGTAAACTGAAGAGGGAAACCAACTATATCCAAAAAGAACATGAAAAGGGAGAGACAGATCATTTAATCTTTTCAAGAGATGGAGGTAGATCTGTGCGAAAGCTGGCATGCCTTCTTCCATGCCAATGAGAGCTGGTGATCCAAACAAAGATGTTATAAACAGAACACTGGAACATGGCAAAGAACAAGAATTCAGGAGTACAAAGACATGCCAGACACTCACAGGACAAGGTAAGGTAATACAAGCTTGATTTGGGACAAACAAAAACTCTTGCATTAAAAAGTGCAAGTAATTACACTAAAAAAAAACAACCCAGGCAAATCTCTAAATTAGAGCTATCAAATTATAAGGAAACTTTTAAGTGTTTTATATTATCCACTGAAATCTGTATTGCATCTTCCATTTAGCATGAAGCATTTCCAAGGCCAGTGTCATCCTTGGAATAATATTACAACCTGCACAAAGCTATTTGTCAGCCCGTAATCAGACACCAAAATTGGTTCTGAGGGAACATGCAATTGCTCACCCTAGACAACACTTGCTGTCCAAACAGATAGAGATTTTGTAGCTAAAGAGAACTATTTTTTAATTATTTTTTAATCGTCAGTGCAGTCATCTCATTAATATGAGCCAAAAGGAACTTGACCTAACATAACATACTATGTCAGAAATGAATAAAGGAGCATTCCTTTCTAATCAGCAACCATTTTCAATTAAAATGTCCACATTTGAATTCAAGCTTATTGCAAGAGACTTACTTTGGTGAATAACCTGGCTTTCCTAAGCTAGCGAGTCTTGTGTGAATAAAATATCAAGGTAAATCTAAGTATTCCTTCAAACAATCACATACTATGTAAGTACCCCAGAAAAGCACGTAGAAGGACTGGGTTCCACATCCTGGCCAACTGTGTGAAAATTTAACTCACTTCTATCTATGGAGTGCTCAGAATTCCCCTTTTACTCATCTTTTGCTTGTGTTATACTTTTTGTGTTTTAAGGTAGCCCAGACTTTCTGGCCCCAGATGTACGCAGGGCAACAGCAAAAATTAAGGATATTTTCATGTATGTTCAGCATTACAAAGACCTTCAGTCCACTGCCAGTAATTTACAGAGACAGTCCCAGTAGATCCCGCCACTGGTGCACATTTTCCAAGAAGCTAATGCAATAAGCAACAATGTCTAGAAGTTTGGCGGAGAAAAAGAGGTCACCGCGTGTTTGGCAACACATCATTAACTTGCTAATTACGCACTAATGGACATCTGATATTTCAAAACCACTACTTGATACAATTACATACCACTTTCCTACATTAAAGGAAACCTGTAACAGCACTACATCATCCACCTGCTGCATTTATTTTTTTTTTTAAAAAGCCCACTTAGTTCAGAAGAAATAAATCACTTCTATCCATCGCTGCTATCAGGCGCCACAAATAAAGCTAGTTCTAGTATTTAAAAAACACAAAAAAAACCAAAACTCACTTTGATCCCCAATCAAATTAGTTATTAGAGTAGCTGCCTACTGAAAGATTCCTCCAGAGCCCTGTGGTAATGAATTACAAGATTTGGGCCAAAAACTCTGCAGTTACCCCAAATTCTGCTGAATATCTGTTAGTCCCCAGTCTGCAACATCTGATCCAGTGCTAATAAAACAAAAATGCTCTCATGTTTTCTCTCAGGACCGATTGCAAATGCACCTATTCTGTTAGCTGGGGTAGTAACAGCACAGTTTACCATGGCAAGAGAAATTGCTGATGCCACCTTCCAGCTAAAAATTAAAAAAAAAAAAAGAAAACCATACTTCCATTATTTTTCCTGCCAATCCAAATGTCCTTGAGAAGCAGCTGTGCTGACCACCTCCCTGCTGTATACTTTTATCATCACCTTTCTTCTACCACTGAAAAGGTTTCCCCTGTTGCACCTTTTGTCCAGGTATGACAAAAATCTGCTTCCACATAACTGTTTATTTCCTGCCTGCCAAACATGTGCCAGAGGGTGCACAGTCAGGAAACCAAGGATGTCTTGCCCAGATACCCAGAGGGTGACTCTGGCAATACCAACCACTGAGGAATTCCATTATCCTTGAGCTTCTGAGTGGCTGCATTGATGGCAGGGTCTTTACACTGACAGTCTTAGCACCTGCATTCCTCCTCCTCTACTTTCTCCTGTGTTTTACTGCACCAAGTAGGAGAAATCTTGCCACAACTGGCTTTCATTTACTGCAAGTGTCAGGAGGAAAAAAAAAAAGAAAAGGAAAAACAAAAAGGAAGGGCAAAGAAACCCAAAGCTTTGCAAAGACAACAGCCTGCTATGGACTTCAATGGATGCAAGTTGCTAATTAAAGTATTGTATGATGGCATTAAAATGACCTGAGAAGGTGAATCAGTCAACAGCCTCCCAAGAATCCCTTTGGAGAGCAGCAAGGCCCAAACTTTGCCTTCTCTGGCTGAGGTGGGTTCACAGCCAGGGGAGAACATATATTTACTGTACAACCTTTCCCTGTGCAAAGATGGGAGGAGGGACCTAGAACGTCTTTTTGCAAGCTGGTTTTTGTCACAAGGCAGAAAAGCCATGCTTAGCCTCTTCTCAGTAAAGATTGGGCTTTTTTTGTTTGTTTTTACACAGTGACATTTCGGCAGGACTGAGGATGTGCTACACAAGTAGCACCTTTGTTTTCCTATTTTTAGCTAAAATGTTAGCGCCTGCTAACATGAGATATATACAAAGTATGGGGAGGTGACCCCAAAGTCCTGTTACAAAGAAAGTTCCCCCTTTTGTGTCTTCAGCCAGACAAGTCACCATTTCCCCCTCCTCGGAGCAGCCACATGAAGACTTGCCAGGCACTCGTGTCATGGATAAGACATGAAGACTTTCTGGTTAATACCTGAAGTCAAGCACCAGCCTTTCAGGCAGAACTGACCCAGTGTAGCTCAGACATGAGAGAGCATTTATGCAGCATCTCAAAAACAGTTTTAAGCCATTTATTTTAAGAACTGCATAGTGCATCCAAGGCAAGAGTTTAGCCTCAATGAAACATAAATGAAATCCCATCAGGAAAAGCCTGTTTATATCCGAGCCCCCAAGGGCTTTTTTCAGAGTTACTAGCATCCTCAAATAATTTCACTACCCTGATTTATATATAGCTGGTGAAGACCTCAGATGAAAATCACATGTGGAAATCTGCAGTGCTGCCAGGTGGCCTCTGGAGGGAAGAAAGTGCTGTGAAACTTCTGGAATGGTTTAAACCGCTGAGCCCCTACAAGGCAATTTGGATTGCACCATGGCCCATAGCAACATGCTGTTCTCGAACACACAAAGCATAAATATAGCAAATGGAGTTAATAGGTTTTGTACTGCACATCCTGTTTTGTTTGCAGACAGTGCTACTAGAAACAGCTTCCAATACAGTTCAGCTTCTTTTGTGATTATTTTGGTCCAGCTCATGCCTATTTATGTACATATCCAATTTCAAGTGGCGATTGTAAAAATCAAGTGCAAGTTAGCAAGCACTGGTCAAGTACTGGAAGGGATTGCTTGGATCAGTTCCCTCCTCCACTCCAGACAATCATGTAAGAAAAGTCAGGATCAAATAGGCACTTAATGATATTTGCTTTCCCACTTTTCTCTCTGCCCCTTCATGTGATCTTCTCAAAGGATGTTTCATCTGCCAGCTTTAATACTCAAGTGCCAGGTGTCCACCAGCACCCACCACCAAGTAAATGCCAAGGACCCTGTGTAAAGAGCACTGCCATCCACAGCAGAGAGGCAAACCTTCATGGCAGAGGGCACCAAGTCTGACACATCCACTGTAAAAACAAAAGCACAGGCTTAAAAGTCTAGTCTTGTTTTCACAACTCAGTGGACACAATTGTTAGTAGGGATGTATATGTCCCACAGCCTGAAAGTACCTTACAAATACAGCTAGAAAAAGATAATTGGGATAATGGTCACCACTGTAATTGAAACTGCCTGAAGGGTCAAGTATTTTTCCTTCATGTAACAATAGTTTTAAAAAACCCTTCACAACTATGAAAGCAACATGTTCATCTCTGGTGAAGGGCAGGCACTGATCTCTTCTCTGTGGTCACCAGTGCACAAGGACCCAAGGGAACGGCCTGAAGTTGTCTCAGGGGAGGTCTAAGATATTAGAGGGAGGTTCTTCACCCTTGGGAAGGTGGCTGAGCCCTGATAGGCTCCCCAGGGCAGTGGTCACAGCACCAAGTCTGACAGAGTTCAAGAAGCATTTGGACAACGCTCTCAGGCACATGGTGAGACTGTGGGGATGTTCCTGGGCAGGAGCTAAGAGCTGGACTCAATGATCCTTGTGAGTCCCTTCCAACTCAGCATATTCTGTGATTCTGTGTGCTGAGGCAGTGCCTATAGCTGAAAACCACTGCAGGCTGGGCAGGAACCCTACAGGCAAGAGGCACAGGCAGGGAGCTGTAAGACAGTCCCTCGAGTCAGACTGTGCCTGGAAAGGCAGCTCAAAACCTGACCACAACCAACATTTGGTTCTGCTCCTTCCAGTAGACCAAGGCTACATGTTAATTGCAATAAGCAGAATTACACCAATTAACTCATAATTCTGCTTGTAAGAAAGAAAACCCTCACCCATGATCCTGAATCTTGAGAGTTCAGCCCCAGAGGAAAGATTGTCACCTTCAGAGACACAGACTGCCACAGTCCCACTTTTTAGGGAATAAAGCCAAGCAGACTGGCCATGGAGAATCCCAACCTGATGCAGCCAGGATTCAAGACAGTACTTGGCTAGCAAATTATCAAAGTGCGATGGTTCGCCCATAATCACCTATTGCATCTTCTCTTTTTTTTTCTCAGCTGTCCTTCCTGTGCAGAGCAAAACTAAACAACCCACAATATTTGATTCCCAAGCAGTAGATTATTGGCAACATCCCAGTCACCCTAGGGGTAGAGAAACTATCTGGACCTCCATCAGAGGGCCACCTGCCTGCACTGAGAAGGACCCTAGCACACTCATCTTCTTTAGCACCAAACACTAAAAATTTTGTCTCCAAAAAATGACACTGTAGCTTACACATATTTTGGGTAAATTACACAGCTTTATTTTCTTTTCTAGCTCAAATATAGCCAAATGAATGATTCCATATGTTTTTCCACTTTTCCCAGTCTGTGGTGGATTGTTTTATAACCACTTGCAGGCAGCTGATACACGGAAGAACTGCTCACCTCTCACATCAACCCTCAGAGCCTGTTGCCCATATGCAATCCTGGACCCTTTCCAGTCTGCTCAAGGGGCTGGGCCCTCTTGAAATACTCCAGAGGACCTCATTTAATCTCAGCATCTGTAAAACTTGCCCCTATTTAGCTTACAGTGAGCAAAGAAATGCAAAGGTGTGGTTACTGTGCTGAGGAAAGAGGGAGTAGAGAAAAACCAAAAAAAACCATACTAGAGGGAAAAGAAAGCTTAAAGCAGAATTAAAGAATCACAAAATGTATTCAGCTCAATAGACCTGACATAACTTGGTTATTGACTTCATAACATACACAATTGTGAACTTTCCCAAGGCTTTTTACACATTAATTCATAGTTCACCTGGCACTCTCAGCTGTGCAAACCAAAGCTCTACACTTCAATTGTTCGAGAAAATCCTCTCTAGGCTTGGCAGCCAGGACTGCTTCCCAATTTCAGAGCTACGGCTAAATGTGCTGCTCTTCATTGTTCATCCAGTGCATGCCACCGCACACAGAACCTCTGGAGACTCTCCCTGCAGGGGCCAGCAAAGACAGGGAACTTCTTCAGCTACAAGGGGTGTGAGAAACCCACAAAACTATCTCAGCAAAGAGAAGCGTGTGAGCACTGCAGGGAACTGCATGTTAGCAAAGGACACGCAGCACAAAGCATTGGATGGTGGCTGGGAAGCAAGGAGCAGGGTAAATTCAGTAGGAATTTGGCACATGAATCAGCTCACTTCTTGACACTGCAGCCATTTGAAAAACACGTCAACAAGCAGATCAGGGAAATTATCCAGCTGGATTGCACTGTCTGTCTCTCCGGAGCATTATCATCTGAGTCTTATTCCAGAGACACTACAAGAAAAGACAGGGATCTGATGTCCCATCTCCTGCTGATAAGATGGCAGGTATAGCAAGGAGACATGGGAGAGTCCCTTTTTAAATAAAAAAAGGCAGTTGCTAGCAGCAGCTGATTGGCATTAATGCAAATAAGCCATCCCAGAGTTGAACTCAACCATGCCACATGTCAGCATCCCATTACTGCATTACATTATGTAAATCAACATCTAAGAAAAATACAACTAGAAAAGAAGAAACTATAATCTCAGCAAGCATTACTCTGCCAAGTGCAGCCCTACCTGCCATCCCCATGCAGGACTTATATCCAAGTTCCTGCAAAACAGGCTGCAGGCTTTGCACTGGCTCTCCATCTACCTCTGCTGCTGCTTTATTCACTCTGCATTACCTGAATTAAAGGCAAGTACTTGTGGAATCAGGAAACAGGACCTAAAGGTGAGTGCAACACCCAACCCATGCTGTTAGCACCACTGGAACAGCAAACTCTGCCCACCACATTAAACTGTGCCAACCATCCTGGCTCAGCTCCACTTCCCCTCTTAGGTTCAGGTCCACCTCTGTAAACCCAGCAATGCTTTGCACTCCAAACAAAGAAAAGGGGGGGGGGGAAACCCACTCACAGTTTGAGTTATTTAATGTTTTGTTGGGAATACTGAAGTTGCTAAGCACTGAACTTTGCTGCTTATCTTCAGGGACTCAAACCACCCTGCCATCTGCTTTTGCTCACTTCTTATTTACTCAGGCTAATTTCAAGCTTTGTTTTCACAAACCTAGCACTGATCTCAACTCATGTTCACTGTCCATTTGTGGTCCAGCCTTAGTTCTTTCTGCCTCTCAATTGCTTTCTGTCTGCCCAATGCACTTTGCAATTCTGCTCTTTTCCTGCATTCAGCTGTGCTAATCCCATTTTTTTCATCACACCACTGTCATCATTTCACCTACTGCTCTAAATCCAAGCTTTCTGCTTCCCACAAACTCATTCTATCCCTTTACTCCTTGTGCTCCTTCCATTGGTGTCTCTGCAGAGGCATCGCTTCAGTGAGACCTTTCAAACAAATTCACCCACAAATTGTAACAAACAACTGTGTACCACTTTAAGACCAAGTTTTGGAGATCTGATTCACTCCAGACATTGTTTGCTTAGATGCAATATCCACTGTCCCGCTCAGCTCATGAGAGCGCTGAAGCAGGGACTGATTTCCTGTTCCACAAGGCACAGACCACACTGTCAGGGCCTAATAAACACCAGGCAATGTTTCATTTCCTTGTAATTAGTTGCATCATTTGACTTATAGTACAGAAAGGCACAAAAGCAATGGACAGGATTCTTGCTACCTGCAAAAAAATAGATAAAATTCAAGTGCAGCATCCAGAAATGTTTAAAGAAAAATAAGTCTTCAAAGACATCAAAAATGAAAGTATCCTACTGTAGGGATTATGTGCCCTATTCAGTCAGAGAAAGGGAATTTAGAGTAGAAGTTTCTGTCCAAAATTATCTTGACATTATAGAAATGCTTGGGGGGTGTAGGAGGAAGAAGGAGAGGGGAAGAGAAAAGTTCAGAAACCTTTTCTTTTACTGTGAAACATGTTGTACTTCTTTTAGCAATTCAAGATCTCGGAGTCTTTTCCCAGTAAGTGATTGTTGGTTTCACTTACTGCAAGGAGAATTAGGAATTCCAGAGGCAGAAGCAAATGCAGGAAAAGAAACCTGAGCAACAAAGCATAAACTGGAGATGCTTTCATGGTACCAGGATAGCTGGTAAGAAGATACTATGCAGCCAGGAACTTCTTTTATTTATGTCATGATATAAAATAGACTGTATCCTAATGTCATCCTTGAAACCCATCACTAGTCATACTAGTTGGGAGTCAATAGTTTATGGGGCCCTCACCTCCATCTTACAACTGAATGTGCAAAGGCCTGAAAAACAAAGGTTGGGAGGGACTGGTGTCAAGAACTGCAGCAGCTGTCATGGGAAGGGTTCAGCATGATTAACTACACCGATATTAGCTGGATGTGTGTCACTCAAAGGGAGACTATCTAGCATCAATCTGGATGATAATGTCTATAGAAGATTCATTTCAAGAGTAAGGAACAAGAAGAAAAGAGCAGAGTCCCAGTGGAGGAAGGATGAACATCTGGTCTGAGGCAGATGACACTTTTGGAAGTGATGGCCATGCAAATCACCCGTCTGTACAAGCTCGGAACAAAGAGTGCATGCAGCAGATGATCTCTAGGCTCATGCTGCCATTTAAATGGGATCTGCTAAGAAACAAGCACACTCTTTTCATCTGCAGCAGATTTGTTTTCTGACATGCTGAGCCTGACCGGGCTTCTCTGCTAAAGAACTGAGAAATTCCTGAAGCCAAGGACATTAGGAGATGGGACATGTTGCCTGCCAACTCCCTCTCTCCCCAGGATGTGGAGGCTCCCAGCTCATTCCAGATCAGTCATGATGTTTTGGGCAACCTGCCATCTCAGCCCCATTCAGACACCAGCCAAACATCATTAGGAAGCTGCAAACTCCTCCACTCAAAGTTTAGGTGGAAAAAAATATACATGGGACAATCGAGACTGTCATCTGCTTGGGCTTTGGTTTGTGTTTCAGAGTCACTTAATGAAGTTAAAGCCAGGTTTAATCTCAGAGTATCCAACAAAGTATGGAGACATGCCAAGACAGATAGCAAGGAAATCTGGTCTCTAATAGCCACAAGCAGGTGAGCCATCACAGGAGGTCTCTCTCATTATACCCAGACAGTGCAGAGGTTACAGATTTTGTAGCACATGTGAAAAACCCAAGGGTTTGGAGGATACTGATCTGGACAAAACAACACCAAGAAGATGGAGATTGGCCTGAAAGGAGGAAGAGAACAAGGCTTATTTTTAAAGACAGTAATAGCTTTTGTAATCAGAAGGAACAATACAGGACAGTGATTCTTAAACTCTTTGGGAAGGGAAGACAAACACCTCTCCCCCCCTGCATCACACTCTAGCTTCTTCTAGATTTCCTGTTATATGATTGAGACACAACAGCTGAGGATTACAGGAGAGTTAAATTACATTTCCAAAAGCTAAACAGCACCATTTCCCAACACTTCAAATTTTAAATGTAAAGAGAAAGACAGTCAAACATTTGAGATGCTGTGCTGAACCCTGAATCGAAACTTTAGGGACTTGGGAAAGCCTTCTGCTCTCCCCTTGCCCTTCCCTGTGTGCTGCTCAACTCCTTGGCTCAGCAGTCCTTGCTCCAAGCTGCATGTCCTTAGGGTACAGGCAAAAGCTTTAGAGTCTGGGAAACTCACACACTAAAGAGCCTGCCAACCCCACAGCTCCCGGCCCAATTCTGCAGATGGAAATGCTTAGTGTGGCTTGAACTAGGACTTACACTTCTCAGTGGCAGCTGAATCAACTCTCCAAGACTGTCAGTCTTTGTCTGCCAACAAAACCTGCATGGGAAACTTGGAATAAAGTACTTGAAGAGAGAAGAGTCAAGTTAAAGCCCCATGAAAGGTCTGAGGAAGTCCAGCTCCATCATGGGAAGACCTCAGCAGCTGAAGTTAAATCTGCACAGGCCAAAGTTTGCAGCCTGCAGGTCACATAGGGACCTCTGCAAGCATAGGATGAAGCCTCCTTCGCAGCAGACTCATACCTCATCACTGACCCAAACACGCAACAAAGACAGTATGATAACCTTTATCCTAAAAATCCCTCCTGCAGTCGAGCCTGCCCAAGAGCTCTCCCATGCAAGTTTTCTCCAAGAGCAGCTAAGTCCATGCTGACATTTTCAATGAGGGCAGAGGAGACTGTCGTAGAAGCACCTCATCAACAAAGATTTTAGAGACCCACCCTTGAGACTACTATTTTCCTGTCAGATTTGGTTAGCTGATAGCAATCAGTGACTCCAGAAGTTATAACAACACACTACAGAGAGAAGGAATAGTAAAAAAAAACCATAATGGGAATAAAGTCTTTAGGACTCTGAGCTGAGTACTTAGGTTGAGGACTTGACAGGTGCTGCCCACACAAGTACAATTTGTATAACTGCTATCCAGTGGAGTAAGCACTGTATGTCTCAGCTGGCAGCTGGAAGGAGGGATGCAAGTTGCAGAAAAGAGTTGTTTCCAAGCCAGCCATGACACAAAAGTAACTCTTTGTGGAGTTTTTCACACGCATTGTTAAAGTTGAGTTGTTGCTTGAAGGTACAAAGCAGAAAACCAACAAAATCAAAACAGACTTTCAGAAGGGCAAGGAAATATGCCAACAAATACACTACACAGGGCTTCACCTTGTCAAGACTTTGGCATGCACAGACTTGAAGAGACAAAAGAAACCAGAAATCACCTTTTGCCACTTGCTTTAAGAAATTTCACAATCCTCTGAAACGCACAATGAAGTAGCTTGTAACGTCAAAGCTGATAAGCACCTCCTGTACAGAAGACAAGGCAGCTCTCTCTGTTTAGTACCACAATATTTAGTCATGAAACCAATCAACAATATTAACGGCAAGTAAACTCATTCATTAAGGGAAAGATTTCTGCTCACGTTCCTTGAGCTGGCAGATGGCCTCCCATAGATTGCATATTTCAAGTCTAGCCCCAGAGGAAGGAACTGGAGGACAAGTTTTTCCTTCAAAATAAATAAGCAGTTTGATTTAACCTTAAGGGGGGAAAGAAAGGTAGATTACCCAGCTAGCTCAATTGTAAGAACACATGGAAACTACACTGACATTTGGACTTTTTGTATTTAAAAAAAAAAATAGAACTGCCTTTCTGTCATCCTGCCTCTGCCAAAGGTCTTCCAACTAGATCCACAATACTGAAGCCTGGAGAGAAAAAAATAAAGGTACTGTAATGAACAGAGAACATTCCTGAATATCCAAAACACAGTTTATTCCTCACAATATCCCTAACAACTTGCCATGTACACAGCAGGGCATCCAAACCAAAATCAACTCAACAAGAAGAAAGCAAAATTTTCTCTCTTAATAGAATATTAATTTATCTCCCTGTTCAGGCTATGAGGGCTGAGAGAGACAGAAGACTAAGAAGCTGTAGGAATGCTTATTGTTCTAACTTTGACAAAAAGTTTTCATGTACTTTTTACTTATTAATTCCCTAGCTGCATTTTGGTAAGGGTTCTTCTGGACAGGGATCAGTTGAATTCCTAATCAAAACCATGACAAGCAAAAAAAAAAAAGTACCACTTCTGCTTCCCAGCATGAAAAATTTAGTGTAAAATCCCATGAGCTGCAGTCTAATGACATCACACTAATCGAAGAAGAGAAAACCTTCCAACAATTAAAAAGAGCCTTGCTGAGAAAACACACAGGAAATTGTCAAGCTGTCATTTGTATCTCAACCACAGCACATCGGACAGTACTGCGGGCTACTGTACACCCATTTGTCTCTTTAATACCCTGCATCAGGAAAAAATACAGACTATACAGTGAAGGAGGTATTTCTTTGTTTGCTTTTAAGCAGAAGGGCAACATCAGTTAAAAGATGCCATGGTACCACCCTCTGCTGCCTTCAAAGCCTGTTCCATGTCCGTGATCCCACTCTCCCCTCTACAGCACTTGTGCAGTCTTGGAGCAGCTCTGGAAACATTGGTGTTCACTCATTGATAAAGAGAAAGAAGTTTGCCTTAATACATATTTAGTTTCGTAACAACAAAATTTGCATAGGTCAGAAGAACTTTCTTTTTTCCCCCCACCTCCTGAACCTCCAGCAAAATTTGCCAGTGAAGGGCTGGTTCGAGCGCCGCGACTGCTGACACGGTGACGTGCACGGCAGGAAAAACACAGCTTGAGTTTTAGATGCCAGGCTGAGCATTCAGCACAGAAACCTTGTTTTGGCTTTAAACCTGAGCAAATCTGATCTGGGAGTTCACTGATGGAGAATAAATATGGAAGAAACTGATTTCAAATTGTGTCTTCTGAAAGGATGAGTTGACAGGGCAAAAATAGCAAATGCAATAGGTACCTGACTGCCATTGTTACATTTGTTTAAGCAGAGATTGCTGCAATGTTCAGGAGCTGCATAAAAGACTCTGCAATATGCAATCAAGTCACAGGTCTGAAAACACACCAAGAAACATCCAGTAACTGTCACAAATGATAAGAGCTGGGCAGATAAAAGAAGTAATTACATCTTCTTTGAAACTCTATTTGGCTATTTTTAGGGCTTTAATCAAGGGCCCCATTCTTCCACCTTTCTTCACACCAAGCAATCCTTTACTCTCTAATTATTTTCACTAGTATGGCTACAGGCAAACTAAGCTACAATGAAGCCAGGCTTAAGGGAATCAGAACCTGGACCAAAACATTTTGGAATAGAAACAGACTGACAAGACAGAATCATCAGCGGGGAAAAAAAAAAAAAAGAAAAAAGCATCCCTTTTTCCTCTTAGTGTGATGGCCCCAGCCCAGAGCTGGAGGCTGAGTTCTGCTCACTGTGATATTTAGCCAGTGGCCCCTCTGGGGCTGTGCTAATCAGATCAACCGAGCTGGATCGTGGTCTGATGCAGGGAAATACAGATGGCTATTAAGGATTGGACTGTGACCAACTCATTCACAAATGCTATCAGGCTATCAGACACCAGCCATTTCTGGGCAAATCCCAGAAGAGAGAGGTAAAAGGAAAAGTATTTCTTTTACAGTAGGGTTTTAGTATGAACCACCACATCAAAGCCTGCCATGAGTGCCAGACTGGGGAGCAGCCCTATACATTGTTCATGCAGTGGTTTGCACTGGTTCAGTGGTCTGAATCAGGGTAGAAACATCCAGAGCCAGTGCAAGAATCATTTTGAGTGCTGTGTTGTGTCTACACCAGCACAGAATCCAGCCCTGGGAAGAAAGCTGCATAAGCAATACCCAGATAACCATACCTAACAAGTTTTCTTTGCTTTGGAGACCTACAAGCACTCTGGTAGATCAGCACAGCACCTGGAGGTAGCTGTCAAGTATTTGTCAGGTTTTGTATTTCACCAAAACTTGTCAAGTTCAGGTCATAATTCAGCTTCAGGACTTCATTCCTGTTCTTAACTCTTCACATTCAGGTAGCACAGTGCTCTTAGTCTTGCTCAGTCAGTAAGCAGCACCCACTGCCTCTTTCAGTCCCCTCTCCAAGCCCCCACTGACTTTGCTCTATGCTGTGCATTCCAGAAAAAAAGAAAGCTACAAAAACAATACAGAAAGAAACCAAAGACAGGATTAGTGTCCCACTTCTATTTGTTAATGCGTGTTTCTCTGAAAGAAGCCAAGTTTCTCTTTCTTGTCGGGCCTTTTTCTGGAAGGAAGGACATTAATACAGAGAGAAAAAGCCCATACATCCTTGAGTACAACTGTTTTAAAACAATCTAAAACAGGGAAATAAACTATCTGTAAATAAATGAGCTTCTGAACACGGCTGGGCACTGAACACAAAGCCTGCTCCCCAAGAAGCACACAGAGCCCCAGGCACTGTGCCGATAGCAACCCTTTGCTCCTGAGGGTGCCACTTAAAAAGACTGTAAGCAGGAGAGAGGAGCAGTGAGAGAGCCCTTTGCCCATTGTCAGAATTACTGGATTTAAGAAGCAGATTGTCTCCCAAAATTGAGAGTAACCCCAAGGAGGCCCTTAGCCCCCCCTTCGCAACTTCCATCTAACAATAAAGTGCTTGGAAGTCTCTCTCTCAGTGCAGCATGATAGTCTCCTCTGCAACAGCCCTCTCCAGTCCCCGAAAGGCACTGAAAGACTTCCCATCCCCAACCTGAGTTAGAATACAGGTTCTATGTGCCTGAAATGCACCTGGTGCACACAGTTTTAGGAACAGACTTTTTTGCCTTTGGAGAAACCCTACTGCACCAGTGAGTCCTGCCCTGGTAAGTCAAAGTGCTTCAGCAGAATAGTGAAATCCACGTAAGAGACTATAAAATACAGGTATTCTGCAGTTCACAACTACTCATCACAAATAAAAAGCAGAGAGACACCTCAATTTTAGTGCCAGCATCAGGACAGTAAAGTGGCATCACATTAAGGTGCCTGTGGGGTAATCCAGGGCACTCTTACACAAGGACAGGTGACCAGACATGACGCACTATGGCATGGAATTGCTGCTGGCAGACTGCCACAAGTGTGGTAATCAGGAAGGGTTCTGAGCAACAGTTATGTCATACAAAACACCAGCAACATGAAGTTACTTGGTCCCAGAGAGGAGTTCCTGCCAGAGCCTAAAACATCAGCAACACGAGCAGGGTGCAAAGTACAGAAGTGTGAATTAACCACACAAACAGCCCTGATATACACTGACCCAAGTCAATTGAATAAGTGGGATATTATTCCAAGCCTCATTTCCAGAAGCCATCTGACAGCTGTTACCTCACAAATTGCTCTGTACAAACAGGTGCAAAAACGAGCAAAAAGAGCTATGCTTTTCTTCCAGATTGAACTGGAGAAACCAGAAAAGATGTTTACCAGGAACAGTACCTTCAGGGAGCAGGAAAGCTATGAAGACCCTTCAGTCTCTTCCACAAAGGGATGCTACCAGCACACATCTTATGTGGTGAGCAAGGCAGCCCTGCAGCAAAACAGATCCGAAGCAATGCAAGCATAGCTTAATTACAATCACAGAATGGTTTGGGTTGGAAATGTCCTTAAAGACCTCCTAGTTCCAACCAACCCCCAGCCACAGGCAGGAACACCTTCCCCTAGACCAGATTGATGAGCTGTGAGATCTTCAGAGATCCTTAGCTGGAAAAGTGCTAAAAATGCAAAGTATTACTTAAAAACACTAATAAAAACTTATTTTGTGACATTTGATATGAATCCAAAAGAAAAGTAAAGAGAGTGACAATTCCTCCATTTGAGAGAATGAGACATAAAACACTCGCTTTTCATAACACAACCGCTAAACAAGATAATATTTCCAAACCAGCATTTTGAAATTACACACAGCAAGGGCAGATACATCTAGATTCTCACAAGAAAAGAACAGCTCACCCACTCGTTGTTTTGGGATTCTAAGAGGATCAAAAGGACCATTTTAATTCTCTAAATCCCCCATAAAAATCTCTCTCAAACACATTTCAACCAGGCTAGATGGTAGAAAAAGGAAGTTTTGATCAGACACATCACGATTCAGGGAGATCTGAGCACAAAAACTTGTGAGCATTTCCACTGAATGCAAAGCAGTAATTAAATACTTCCTATGGAAAAGAAAGGTCGTCCCTTGGACACTTCTGTCAATCTGCATTTAACAGACACAGCAGCCCACTCAGTTCAAGCACACGAGTGCTCTGGTTCTTTGCTGAAGTGACCTTATCTGTCAGCCCAGCCTGTCCTGTTCAATATCTGTAGCTGTTCTTAGTACATTTTGTGAACATGTGTGGGGATGAGGAGATGCAAAAAGGAAAAGCACAATGAACAGGCAAATCATTGGCCCCAATTAAAAAATTAAGCAGGTGTCCTGAGACTGTCAGCCTGAAGATGGAGCATCTACATTTAATTAAAGGGATAAGTTTAGCAGAAAATGCCATTCCAGCTACTGTCAGAATGCATGATTAATTTGTGATAAAATACCCAGCACTGTCTAACAGAAGCAGACGGCTGGGTGACACATATTTACACAATCACTTGTTATTTCTTCAAGATATTACCAATGACCCTGGGCTTAGTGTCAGTGCATTAAAATAAAATTCTCACATCTGGTCTTTGAAAGTCTCAGATTTGCTGGAGGCTTTTTCAAGTAGCCCTGCGCAACAGCATGCTGAAGTCTGGAAAGGAGAAAGAAAGCCACCAGTGGAAGCTGCTGCCTCTCTACCATCAGTGGAGTCATCTCTTTTAGTCTCCGTTCATCAGTCCATCACTTGCAGTGACACAAGGGCATGGCTCTTCCTTAAGCTCATCTGCAATGCCAGTCCTTTCCAAGTGATTCCTTGACAGAGTTTCCCTGCCACAGCAGTGGGTGCTGCACCCACTGCTAATCAACTCCTGTTTCAATTAGCAGGTAGGGTTTTTTCCTACATGATTGATAAACTCTGCTACTGAGACACTAAAGAGCACAATTATTTCTCCTCAATCACAGAGACTGTTTTGTAAACCCTTTGGGTCAGAGAACATGCACAACTGTACCTTGAAGTTTAAGTTTTCCTTCCCATCTGATCACATTTGAAATAACAGCTGTAAGGTCCTCACTAGCTTTCAGCTAAACAGAGGGTTTGAGTTTACTTCCAGCCCCTGAGACTCTGGAGGAGGCTTCCAGGATCATAGCTTTTTTTTTTTTCCCCCACATCTTCCCCCAGGGAGGAATATTGCCTTTTTCTGGCTTGGGCTGCCTGAGTCCCCACCTGTGGATACAGCTGTGCTTTGTTTCCCACAGATTAGCTGGAATGATTTTTAAGCATTTAACAAGGCTCTGAGGACACATCTGTGGAACTTCTGCTGAGTTGCTTCCCTGGGTTGACACTCTGACATACCATAACAGATACAAAAATCTCCACTCAGGCCTCTCACCATTTCACACAACAGGTAGTTTCAGAAAGCTAACAACCATCTCTTCATACCAGCAAGCAAACACATGGGACCCACACCGAATGTGCCAAACCTTCCCAGAAAAGAGACTATTATTTCCCAAAGCACACTACAGTACAACTGTCATTGAACAGGATGTTATTTGATGAATTCTAGTTCTTAATTTTATTCCTGAGAGATGAGGAAAAAAGGCAGGAATCACCCCCTTAACCTTCAGCTCCGCTTGATGTCAACCCTTTCTTTCTACCACTACCCCTGGCTGTGCTCCTCGAGTGAGACTGCTTTTCAGAGACATGGTGGAGTTTATTAAGACTTCACTGAGGTAACTTTGATTGTTGTGTAGTACAGGCACTTAATCAGCCACAGGCCAAAGGCAGGCAGTCATGCAAAGGTATGCAAGATGTATTGCTGTTTGGATTTACGCCTAGAAGACCTTTTGGCTGTTTTACCATTTCTCTGAGCTGTTAACAGAAGAATTTTTTATAACAACTTCAAGCAACGTAAATAGCACTTTTATTTAAAGTAGTCAACAACTACTGATCAACTACTGCCAGCAAGGACCTAATTTAATGATAACCTGGAATGTTGTTACTTCTGCTTTCATGGATAAACAGAAGAGAGTTAGACAGTGCTGTGAAAATATTATTGTGTAAGTCTGCAACTGGGTATATTTATGGATTTGTGATTTGTATGGTCATATGGTTGAGCTGCTTTCACTGCCCCTGAAGCATAGAAACAGATCTGAGGACACAGGACTTGAACAACATGTTGGAACTATTGTCTCCAGATCCCAGCTTCAGCACGAATTGCCTTCTCAGTTCTTCATTCCCAAAACTATCAGCTATCAAAGGAATGGCACAAAGCACCCAGATCATCAGCATTTCACATCCCCACCTGCATGCTTGATTGAATTCATAGTTATTATGTTTGACATTAAAACTTTCAAACTAACAAGCCTTGAGTTTCCAAGAAGTTTCCCACCTCACACAATATAACTTCCATAATCTCCTGTGATGCCACAATTAACAACACTATGGAGTTATGCTCATGAAATTAACTTCTCTGTACACAAAGATCTTTGTGACCACAGTTTCTAATTGGAAAGGTGGGACAAAACACATCTTCGTGTATGCACAGATTCAGAACTGAGGACATCACCTCGATGCTAGAGAAAAGCACTAAAAGGAAAGAGAGACATGGCAGAAATAACTTATTCAAGAAGGTATTCTGTAAGCCCATGCAGAGAGTTGGTGCATTTCACATGTTAGTATTAGATAAGAATGAAATGGATTAATAATAGGGCTCTTTGTCCCCTTTGCTGGCTGCTAGACTACCTCATTGCTTCTTTTTGCTCCCAAAGAAAGATGGATTTTTGCAGGCTTTCTGCAGTTCTAGCATTTTCAGTAATTAAACTTATCTCTGAGGCAATCACATTTAGGATTACTGGGTTTCCTATCTCCAGGCTAATAGGGTCAAAATGCTTAGCTGCCCTCCTGCCTGCCAGTTTATAGCATTTTGCTAATGGATCATTTCCTTCCATGGGGATAACGCTTTGGCTATTAGGTATTCTCCTGTTGCACAGCAATTTTAGGTCATCAGGCAGTAATAATAAGTGTTCTTGTTATACAGTAGACTTTATTGCCCTATTAAAAGTTACAAAGCAATAACTTTTTGCTGGCTCCAGTCAAAGACAAGGGGTACTTCTGCAGCTTGCCCAGCGGTTCTCCAGTTTCCACCTCACTTATGCTCAGTCTTCTACTGCACTTGCACTCCCAAACTGCAATACTGCTTAGCTGATTATACTTAGTTGTTCAAGAGTCCAAGTCCAACAGGTTTCTGTCTATTTTGACTCCTTTCCCAAGAAGCTCTGTACCTGCAGCACCCTGTTTCTTCTTTTTCCTCAGCATTATTCCTGCCCTTATTTTATGTCTCACCCTCCCTTGCCCACAGAAGCCCCCTGCAGCAGTTGAAGGTCTAAGCAAATGAGCATCTCTATGTATTGAAAAAAAGAGGGGAGTAAGAAAAAGAAAATGCAGTGTGCAAACTATTCATTTACACAAAATGGAGTGCCTATGCAAAATGGCACCACTTAGGACACCTTCAGACCCACAGAAATTGCTATTTTCTGCCACTCTTGTCATTCCAAAGCAAGTTCTATGCCTCTGTGGACAACTAGAACTGCAGTCATATCTAATACATCCTAGTCCTAATGCAAAATGGAATGACAGTGGCTTACCCCCAAAATGTGCTTTTCTGGTAGGATCATTTAATATCACTCATTAGACCCTTCCAAATGAATGAGTTAAAGTGATAGGGGTTTGGTGTTTTTTTTTTTTCCTATGGAACTCCAAGGCCATTAAGTTGCACAGAAAGTAATAATCACTTGTCAGGCTCTCCACTTTGCACACAGAGTCTTATTTCCATAGAGGTGAAAATTTAATAGTTCACTTGAATGCTCTTATTTTAAAGAATTTGGTTCAATCAGTGTGAACCTCAAATTTTTTGTCTTTTTTTCAAAAGGAAAAAAAAAAGAAAAACTTCAGACAACCAATCTGGCATGGTTTCCATTCTCAAGAGCTCAAGAAATGATGAATTAAAGTTAATTGGGGGTAAAATGAAGCACTTAAAGTGTGTCTCCTGAGTTCACAAAAGTGGAATATGCACAGAGAAGATCTATTCAATTATCCGTGGTAGTGAGATTTGTTTTGAGGAAACCTTAATACTCAATCCACTTGTTCTTCTCACAGTCTCTGCCTGTGATCCCACCAGACCTCCTAGGCTGGGCCATCTGGCTGGATCAGTCCTACAACTGGAGATGGTGAATGAGACTCAAACTTGAACTCCATGTGAAAACAGTGCTGCTGGTTCTGAGAGACACAGAGCTTCTCCCCAAACTAGAGTCACTGCACCAGCAACAGTTCACAACCCACTCCTCCGGTCTGACTGGAGGTGAAAAAGAGAGAAGAAAAGATAGCATTTTATAGAAAACTTGAGACTGAAGCCTTAGTTATTTCCAGGATGATTTCTTCAAGAGAAAGTATCTAACTCCAGAAAGTAACTGCTATCTGAGCAATTCTTTACTAATGTCTACCAAATCTAAATTTATTTGCCATTAACCCTAAGCCATTTGGTTAAAAGCAAACCTGTACACTTTCCCCAGAGGTGTTTGCCTTTGTGTTGGGAGAAACAACTGCCCCTTAGACAGCTGTACCCCAGCATCACAAACACAGATTTAACCTGCACACACAGCTGGCACAGGTCTACCCCTGGGTGTGGGGGTACCTAGAGCTCTGCACGGGCCACCCAGCCCCAGCTGAACAAGGGAGCAGCAGTAACTGCACTGGGCTTGTGCACAAGGCAGTGCTAAGTGAAAGCTTGACAAATTATTATTTTTCGTGCCACCTAATGGCACTGTAATACAGATGAAACATGTCTCAGACCAGTCCAGGCATGCCTTTGACTGCAGAATAGGTTTATCATACTGTGTACAACCTACAATTTGCTCTGGGATCTCTCCGAGCAAAAGACAAGTCATTAACGTCCTCTAAACATCCTCAAGGAGTGGTAAAACAAAATAATCATGCACAGACTTCGCTTTGAATAGGATCCTAATTTAAGCATCTTGTTTCCTGTCTTCCATCTCCAAGCTTTCAGCAGGTGAGCTGATTTGCTTTCTCAGAGATCTGCTCTCCTGTCTGCACTGGCTAGCAAAAGGCAAGTTTTAGTTGTTTTTTGTATGGGTGGCTAATGAAAACAACACAGCAAGGTGCATGGAGAAGGAGGGGTTGTTTTCCTGTCCAAGGTGGGTATACTGGGCTCACTCTGCCTCCTGGACAAGGCTGCTCTGTAACTTACTCACTGAACTCCCACTCACACCATGGAGGCACCAGGTGCAGGGATGCCTGGAATATGAAATCAGGTCTGCTGCAGAGAGGGAGGGAAGGAGAGCAGGGGGAAGATCTGCACCCAGCCTTTTTCACACCTTTTGATTCAACCAGAGCTACAGGCATCGCCTGACTCTTTGCAGCTGCCTCCCACAGAAGGCCAGGCCGTGCCCTAAACTTCAAGTCTGAATTTGTAGAGTTATGAAGAGTCTGGATGTCAAGTGGCCCCTCCAGGCCTCACATTCATCTAAAGTTGGCAAGTCCAGCAGAGAGAACACTCACAGTCCAATTACAGGCATGACTAAAGAGCAGACACTGCCAAACAGACCATGCAGCAAGGAGCCCTTTTTTCTTTGAAACACTTTTCTGCTTGGGCAAGTCTGTACCAGGACATCTTATCTATCCATAGTACAATCTGAGAAGTATTGGCACTGATAACAGTTTAAATATGGTGGTCACCATCTATGAGATGCAAAGCCATTTTCCTCTATCATTACCAGCACTTTCTCAGGGCAAATTCTTTGGTACACAGAATCCTGCAACTCTAAACTGTAAGCCTACCTGTGATAGTGAATCATGCTTTGATTCAAGAAAATCCGCTTGCAAAAATATACTAATATGACCCCAAGCTCATGAAGTATTGATGGAAGGTCTGAATTTATTTTTCACCCCCCACAGAAAATACTAAATATTTTTTTCCTGCTTCCTTCATATTGTTTCCCTTTGATGAGTAATAAATAAAAAGGCAATTGAAAACAGAGTGCAAGTGCAAAGCCCCAGATCTGCAAGGACAGACTCCATCTGTCACAGAGAAATCCAAAAATCCAAGTACCAGCACAGAGCCCACCTGCCAAAAAGGTTTTATGTTTATGTTAAGTGTGGCTTTAAGGAACAGAAATGTTTTGGCAGATAAAGGCAGCCAAGAGAATGACTGAGATGCACAGACAATAATTCCCTCCTTTGATTTTCTCTACTGTCACTGCTATCAGTTAGACATCTGAATGAAAAATCAGCTTAGAAACTTTGATCCCTTTAAAAACAGAAAAACAAATTCCATAATCCAGAAATCCTTGGAGGAATATAGAACTGCAACATCCCCCTACGCAGCACATTTGCTGCAAATGTGGGGAGAATGGGTTTGGCTCCCATACCCCCCTTTGCAGCACTGCACCTCAACCCAAGCAGCCCACAGTCCAACACGGGCAGGCAGTGAAACACAGATGTCTTCTGCTCCCTTCTTGGCCCTGCACAAGAGAGGGGAATTTGCTCTTCAATGCTGCTAAGAGAGCATACCCATCCTCATGGCTTGCTTTGTATGTTTTAAAAAAGAAGAATTTAGGGCTGATATTTCTCAGGCAAAAATGGAGATGGCTGAGTGGCCAGCTACACTAAACATGAGGTCCTCTATGTAGTTCAGATTCCTCTAGAGAGGCTTGTTTTTCTCTGCTCTCTGTTTTGCTTCTACAACACGAGACTGAAATATCCAAGTGCTTCCCCAGAGCTCAGCCCTTTACCTTCACCTCAAACACAGGAAATAACGCTACTCCGTTACTTTTATGGTGAATTAGAATAAATTTTCTTGGGTTTTTGGCCAAAGGTCAGGACCCAAGTGCTAAAGAATAAAAACACGATGGGCAGTACTCAAGGGCAGAAAGAGCAGACATGACAAAGGGGCAGTTCAGTAGCAGCATAATTAAATGTCCTGAGATAGTACTTTAAAGGACTCTGTTCAACATCTCAGCACTAACCATTCTTGGATACAGGCACCACAGACAAGCACTGGATGCAAGAAGCTCCAAATTGGAGAACTATCACCTATTTCATCACAAAGGACCAAAATCTGCTCTGAATCCAGAGTGCCACCTGTTCACTTGATCACACAGAGAGAGGCACACAATGGAATTACAGACTTAGCAAGTTACCCCCTTGTCACTTGGCTATGTGATGAAACATGCCCTTTCATATCTGGGAGCTGAACGGCGCAAGCTGACCATCTCTGGTGGGCTCCCAGTGGGACCAGAGCAGCAGCATGGCTGCAGGAGAGCAAGCTAAGATCCCCTTTTTTGCCTTTCCTAACACAGCAGTCCCTACTGATGGCTTTTGCTCCAACAGACCCTAAAGAAATGCCACAGCATTCCCACAGGCCTTGGTGAACAGCATAGCTGCTACAAGCCAGTCCATCTCTCTGCTGCACCTTCAGTGCCTTTCACCCCTTACCAGGACGCCCCTTTGAGGTCTAATGTGCACCCCAAACGATGCCTTTCATTGGGGTTACTGGGAACAGCCTCCTTCTTCAGGTCCTGCAAAGGAGCATTGGCCCCAGCATGCCAGAAAGAGCAGATATCAAAAACAACAGGCTTGAACACCCCTGAACCCTGACCATTAACTATAATTGTATTCTACATCAATCACATGAGTTTTCCCCTTAAAGGTTATTAAGTATAATTTCAACTATGCAAATAGTTCCAGGTTCATTAATGGATTTTTGGTTTCTAGTAGAAGTTATTCTTTGATGAATGTCTCCAGATGTCAGTGTCTGAAAAATGTATTGGGGGGAAGAAAATTCTCTCTGATGCAATGTAAAAAGGTCCATTGGAGAGAGGGGGTTGGGGAAGATAGAAAAATAATTAAAACAATTAAAATTCCTATCTCATGACCATTTACAGATGCTCCAAAGTGGCTCTAAATTAAAGGGAAATGTCACAGAACATGGATGCTTCTGCCAAAAAGCAGCATTAAAAATGACAAATTCCAAACAGGCTGAAGAGTCTCATTAAGTCCAAGGAGGAAGGCTTTAACAGCACAACCAAGGCAAGCAGAGTGGGTAGACAGAAAAAAAAAATTGAAGGATAATCATGTCCAACAGTTCCAATAGTCAGCTGCAGAAATGAAGGAGAGGTGACCAGGGAGACACTATCCAGCAGAACAACCAGCCAATTGAGACCTATGGATTTTTCAGATTTATTCCCACCAGATCATGTAGTTTTTCTACCATCTCATCTTTAATGGATTCAGAATGTCTGTTACTATGACCCCAGCTACTAACTACAGATTATTTTTTTTATAAGTGTTTAAAAGCTCTGGTGATGAAAGGCTTTATCTGATATCAAGATTTGCTTGATGAAGACTGCCCCATACATGCACACCTCAAGTCCCAAATCAAGGCAGAGGGAAGGCTGGGGGGGCTGCATTTCCTTTGCTTTTTCTATTGTTTTTCTCCTTCCCCTTATCTAGACTCCTGGGAGAAATTCTTTTGGAATATTTTCTCATTTATATTGTGAGAAACCTATGCTGGCATGCTTGAGTAGGGGATTTTTTTATTTTATTTTTTATAAAGCCATCTTCCTAAACTTCTTACACTCTCTTCCATTTAGGTTTACAGTGGAGAAACTCAATTATAAGAAATACAATAAATATTTATTGAATTGGTGAAAGCAATAGCATATGCTGAACACGCTCTGTTTTCCTGGATATTTCTTTTTTCCTCCCCCTGCATCAAGCCCTTGTTCTGTCAGAATTGTTTTCATGTTAGTATTAGTCAGTCACTCCCCATGTGTCAGTAAATGCAAAACATGCCTGCTGTGAGACAGAGAGTGCGGGTGCCACTTTGCAGTTCCTCGGGATGCGAGCTGGCACAAAGACAAAGCGCACACAAAGGATGACAGGCACCACAGCCTGCTTTTCCAAACAGCAAACTGTGGAAACGATAATACCTTGGGAACAGGGTTGAGGTGTGGGGCAGAAGCACGTAGATTTCAAGGAGCTGAAATTCAGCTGGAGCAGGTAGGGAAGGGTTCCCTGGCAGAAAGCGGACCTGCACAGCACAGCTGCTCAAGGAAAGCAACATCTGCGCATGGGGTCAGGTACTACAACCTGGAAGCAGAGCCTATTAAATAGCCATCTGTAGATGGTTTGCTTGTTTACAGGCATTTCAATAGTACAGCTCATCATTACCTAATAAATGTTAATGAACTTGGCCATATTACGCAGCTGTAAAAGAGGTGGGTTTTCATTCTTTCTCCAGCCTACAAAAAGCATTAACTCTGGATGACTTCACTTTCAGGGACTAGGCACCGGTTTGACTGGAAGCCTCCCTCTCTGGCTAAGAACTAGCCCAGACCTAGAGGGGGATTTGGCTCAGGCTCTTCTCTATGTGGTACTGGCCAAATTGCACAGGATTCAGCCTCCAGAGCACTTGGGTGCTGCTCAGCACTGCTGAACTGGCTGCTGGCAAGCAGAGCTTTAAGCTCTCTGCTAAGCCTGAGGACCAGGTCCAGCCCTAAGCCCAGTCAGTGTAAGTGCTGGAAGAATAATCAGCTCAAAATCATCTCAAGGGAATCAAGCCAGGCATCCAAAATGAAGAGCATGGGCCTATATGATCTGATCTCATCATACAGAAAGAGCACGGTACAGTCCGGAAATTAGCTCAGCCTTTCAGCATGCAGCATAATGCCCCGGCCAGAAGAAAATATAGGACAGGAAATTATTGTTGACTGGATCCATCACTATTCTTTTACCATCTGTTACCTTCAGGTTAGTGTTTTTCATAGCTCATACTGGTTTTCAGCATTGCATCCAATTTTAAGTGACCAGAAGCTAAAAAAAAAAGTTCAGATTTCGATCAGTTCACCTTCAATTCCCAGGAAATATTTCTGTCATGAAAAATGCTACAGAATCATTAATGAGCAGTTGTAGTGGAGACTTCTGTTTAATCTCCCATCCATCAGACAGCACCTTTGGCATTGCAGTGACCCCAGGCTTCCCACAACACCTGGCACTTACATAGTGCTTCACCTTCACTAAGCATTTAATTGGCATAATAGATTAATGTTTATCGATTAGCTGACTCAGAAGGAGACCACAACACTCTAGGTTTCTGGTGTCCCCTTCTTTCAGCACATAGCCCTTAACTGGTGGATAGGAAGAAGCTAGTTAACCTCTTAGTGTCCAGGATTTATACAGGTTGCTGTAAACCAGTCTGGTCATTGGCAACAGGCTCAAAATACCCCCTCAAACATGCACAATGGTTTGGACAGTCAGCATCTCTTACCCTGCATTACGCCACCACTAGATATGAAATTGCATCACCTTCCCCTAGCCTTGGACAGAGAACACACATCTGGGCTGGTACTGAGGCTCAGGTGCCATGTAATACCTGATTAGAGCCTTCAGCAGGCATCTCTGGTAGGCTGAACTCTGTGTAACTCTGAGCATCAGTGGCTTATCATGGTCATTTCGTGGGGCTTCAGAATAAATATATACTCAACCACTGGGCCTTCTAACATCTTTGTCAACATCCATGTGCACCTGTCTACCCCCTAAGCAGCACATACGTTCCTATAGATACTGCCCTTCACACAAGCAGACCCAATCCACAGGTTTACCTTGTGCACAAGACTGGACATCTTCCCAGCAGAAAGACCATAGCCTGGGATAAAATTACAGCTCATTTGGTGGTATAGGGAATTAGAAGCTACCACATTCAAAGGGGTGTTAAAGAAGAGGCTCACTCACAACTGTCTCTTCTGAGTGTTAAATAAATAACCTCAACATTAATCATCCTCCATTTCTACAACAGAGAAACAGTGCCTAGCTGCTTCTTTGACCCTGTATTACTAAATACTTTCTTTGCTCTCTTCCTCTGGGAGTACTCTTTCCCACCCATCCCCTGAGCCTGTCTCAGACCCTCAGAACCAAACACATCAAGAGATCAAACTGTCTCAGTAAACCATTTCAGAAGTTTCCCAAAGCCCCAGACCACTCAAATGTGCCTCTTGCCACTAGGCAGGCACTTGGAGCATCACCCACATTGCAGGCAGATGTGTACACAAAGGGCAACACGGGTGGTGAAAAGTCTAGGGCACATATTCTGTGAGCAGCAGCTGAGACGGGGTTCTTCAGTCTGGAGAGGGGAAGCTTAGGAAGGACTCCATTGCTCTCTGCAACTACCTGAAAAAAGGTTGTAGCCAGGTGGGGGTCAGTCTCTTCTCTCATGTAACAAGCAATAGGACAAGAAGAAATGGCCTCAAGCTGTGCCAGGGGAGGTTTAGGTTGGATATTTGGAAAGATTCTTCACTGAAAGGGTTGTCAAGCATTGGAACATGCTACCCAGGGAATCGGTGGAGTAACCATCCCTGGAACTATTTAAAAGATGTGTAGATATGGTGTTTAGGGTCATGGTTTAATGGTGGGCTTGGCAGTGCTGAGTTAATGGTTGGACTCAATCTTAGATCTTTCCCAGCCTCAATAATTCTATATTTATATGTACCTCTGCACAGGCACCTCCAGGAAGCAAAGAAAAGCTGTTTTAGTTGTCCAGGCTTCCCTTTTTTCCAGCAAAATATACCAACGTCCTCACTTCAGTCAATGAACACTGTTCTTGAAGGATAACGACCAGCTTAAGAGAAGGCTTAGCAAGCACAAATGCTGTCTGTAACAAAACACTTGTGTATAGAAATATTCTTTGACACCTTCTTTGGCTGGGATTTAATAAGTGTGAAATCAATGTTATAATCAAATGTGATACTCATTTCCTAGAATAATCCTCTGACACAGCACTTGCTATTTCAGCTGATTAGAAGCATTGCTCAAATAATAGGAATTCCTGATCAGTAACCCAGAAGTCCAAGGCAAGTTTTTTATTTTAGCCTCAGGCAGTTACTTCCCTTCATCCTAAATGTTTACAAGTGGAGAAACACTTGTAGGACAATTCTTTTGCCATCAACTTAAACATTGTATTCTCTCAGCAGCGGATGATTAAACTTTTGATGCCTAAGCACCAATACGTTTGTGATTAACAGCCAGACCATGTTCTTAAGGTCTGGTTTTTATTTGATTTTTTCATATTTCAATAGGCAGAAACAGAGAGGGAGTCTCAGACTGCAAGACTCAGCAAGGCAATGCAGGAAAGTCCTCAGGCAAGAGCAATGGGATGCTGGCAGTCCTAGGTGAGTTCTACAGGTGGAAAACATCTATCTTCAAAAGACTCACTGTCAGACAAGATAGTTTTCAATAAAGAGATGAAACTGATGGGAGGTTTTCTTTCTGCATTTCTGCCTGCTTTTGGCAGAGCAGACCCGTGTGTGCACAAAGGAGTTATGACTTGACAGCAAGTTGTAAAGCTTTCCCTTCTTATCAAGGCAGAGCAGCTGAGACAGCCTCTCCTATAGCTGGATTTTTAATTGAAAGATTAGAAGTTCTCTTATGCAGTTGGCAGGAGACACAGCATTTCAGAAAGGTCACCCAAGGTCCAGGTGCTCTGATACCCTGGTAACTCCAGGGGTGGAATTGCCCGGTGTCACCAGCAAGGAGAGAGGAAAAGCTGGGGGCTCACGCCACCAGGCTGGCACATCCCAATAAAGAGTTTGAACAAGCACCCCCATAGGCTTAGTGGTAGGCTACACAAGTACCCCAAAAATAGAGAGTCCTTCATCTCCCAGACTTTCCAGTGCCAGCTCACAAGTATGTAGAGTGAGAGCACAGATGAAAGCAGCCAAGCCTGGGACAACAGCTCAGAACAAGGGCTGAGTCTCTAGGGAGACTTTTCAAGCAGGCAGCAGCTGCATCTTCTGCTGAGAACTGCAGTTATTGCCCGGGGAGGGGGAGGGACTTCACTTAGGAGAGAGCAGAGGACAAGTTGGCAGCAGCATTAGAGGGACTTTGATCATGTACCTCAAGCTCCTATTTAGACCATCATCATTTAACTTATCTTTGACTCTTGTAATCCCCCAAGGAAACAACAAGCACTCCAGCACTGTTGCCCAGTGGAAAAGAGCCAGGAGACGATTCTAACATCTCCCAGCAGAACAACAGAGGCAGAGAAGCTTCATCCTGCTGTATTCTCCTCTCAGCTCAACTGCTCCCAGCATACCACAGCTGCCCCATGTCCTGGCAAGGAACAGCTGGGACACAGCTGGTGGTGGGATGCAGGGACACACACTTATCCCCGCACAGGTACAACATATCTTCCTAGTTTTCAACTGCACCGAAAACACCCCACAGCCCTTCACAAGCTGAATTGCCAGGAGTAAATCTTCAATCGCTCCATCACTTTGAATATGGGGAATACAAAAATCCAGGCCATAAAATCCTGATATCTACACACAGAGAACAGAGGTCACTGTCAACACACCAGGAAACAGGAACCTACAATAAACACCTTCACACAAAACAGACCCTGTCAAAATGAACAGATGCACATTCCCATTTATTATTGCTCCACCACACTCAGCCCAAGACTTATTTCCAGACTCAAATGGTTCATTATTAAGGGGAATTAAAAAAAATGAAGATGGAGTCACTAAGGGAAAGCACCTTGAGCAAACACTCTGCTTCATGTTTTAACACCTGGGGGAATAACACAAATCTGGCCTACTGGAGCAGCACCTCAAGGACCCCTGGTACTGCTGCACACAGAGACAAACACATTAAATAAGACAAACTTTGTTTTCTTCAACATATTTGAAATGAAACTCCATTAAAATGGGAGACTGAACTTCTTTTTCAGTTGATAATCTGTTTTGTTTGAATCAGGATTAAAAAAAAAACACCAAAACAGTAAAAGTAAAGGAAATTTTCCTCCCTTTAAGTCTTGCAAAACTCATCCATCACCCATCTGTCCACCTCACACCTCATTATTTATTATTCAATACTCAACAAGCTAGCATGCCAGTTAAGATTTTCCCTGAAGAAAGTTGGCATCTAGGCAGAGAGCAACTGCTATCAAAATATTTCCTTTTGATACCTCTGCCCTCCCTCACTCTATCTCTTGTGGTGGAAATAAATACAAAACCTTTAAAGTAAATAAAACACTATTTAATGAACCAGCAAAAGCAAGAGAGAAACAAAACTAAACAGAAGTCTGTTTTCTTTAGTCAGACTTTATCAGTGCTCTATTAAATCACCCTCCTCCTGCTCCCTTTCATCCTCCTGATTTCTCACCCATAAGAGGAAATGTGGTCTTGGACACATGCAGGATTCTGGATACAAGGCACATCTGTTGTTCAAACCTCAAGTCCAAAGCATAACTACAGCCATGATGCTTCTGTTCTAGGCACCCCTCTAATGAGATGATTTAGTTTAGTGGATGCTGAAAAAGCAGCTACCATAACCCAGCAGCCTCATTTCAGCTGGTTGTTGCCCAAGCTGGAGCAGCCAGCAGTGCTGCCAGGGCTGGGTCCATCACAGGTGACACCAACACAATGCTCCCGCAGGCACAGAAGAAGCCTGAAGGTCAGTGTAAATGCAGCCTCCATTCCCCAGGGACTGCCTCCAAGTCCCCTTAATGTCAAAGGGGCATTCCCAAAAGCAGTATCGCTTTCTGGCTAGAACATGCTGGCAGTCTCCAGTGAGTTTGGCACTGCAAATAGCTAATCCAGCAAGAACTCCCTAGTTCACATCACACTGCACATCACAGCAGTGCCCAGAAGCATCTGTCCCAGTCAGGTCTCCAGGTGCTCTAAGCCAGCCACCCACTCCTGCTCTCAGCTGTCACAGTGCACAGGCTGCCTGTGTGGGCTGTGCTTGGCTTTTGGGGCACCCGACTCTGCCATGCATTTGAACCACATTCAAGGATATCTAGCCCTGGACTTGGATCCTCACCACCCAACATGCTAAGAGATAAACACACAGCTGCAATTTTCACCTCCTCCTCTATTTCAGGATTTGCAGAATAATTTAACGGTGGGCACCACTCCCAGCCTGAGGGTTACAGACCCACAAGGCAGCTCAATGTGGAGGCTTGTACTGTCCCTTGTTAAAACATATACCTCAAAAAGAAAATAAACCCCCAGATACCTCTGAAAATAAAGCACCCCGCACCCCCATTCTCCCAGACAGAAAACAACCTTGTGGCAAAGATGGAACAGGGTAAACAAAGTGCCTTCCTCTCTGTGATAACACCTTCCTATTTTTGTATCTTGCATCAAATAACATCCTCCTTTATAACACTCACAGCAAGAAAATTTATCATGAAAAACATAAGAGAGAAAAGGTGAGATTTGTTTTTTTCCTCCCTTATCTCAAAGTTTCCTGCTTGTCAGAGGTTTCACACATTGGCTGATGTGTCTTTCATGTAATACATGAATATAATTTATGCAGGAATGTATCTGCAAGTGCGTGTGTTAGAGGGATCTATCTTGTGCACGCACACGGGCACCTCTGCAAGCAAACAGCTTGCACAGAGCCTGTGTTAATACTTAGATTTGATGACTATGGGGCAAAGCTCAGTTATTTTTCCAAAGTGGTGCTTCCCCAAAGCCAGGCTGTTGGTGCTCAGGCAGAGAGCAGGCAGTTTGGGAAGGAACCACACAGCTGCATGCCATGAACTTTGGTGCACAGGCTCACAAGTGACACAGGGTTATCGCCACCCTCAGCTGCAGATGAGATGCTTCAAGCACAAGATAGTCCTGGCACTTCCAGCTCGGTCACGTGCCAAAAGGGACACATCCACAGCAAAATCCATAAACACCAATACTCTTCTCCCCCACTCACCAGAAGGACCCTGTCACTTAGCACAGGTGACAACATTCACCAAAATTAAAAAAAAATCACAAAATTTAATCTAAGATTCTGCAAATACTAAAAAAAAACCAAAAACCTCCACCACTACCACCAAAAAACCAAACAACTGCACTGGATTTTTTTGTTTGGCTCTGTTTTTTTTTAAATACCGATTTCCCCCCTCCCAAATGCCTCTTCTTTTATATTCCAGTAACTAACTTACACTAGTAATCTAATATCTTCATTTCCAAAATTCATTATGATCATTAAGGTTTAAAGTCCACTCAGCAATAAACCAAGATAAGGAGTAAATGATTTCTCTCTGGCTATGCTGCAAGGGGGAGGGAGAAGCCCCAGACACCCACAGGGGCTTCACAGACATTGGCACACACAGCTGTATCAGGCCATGGGGAGGGAGAACTGCATCTTCTTCAGCCTCCCTGGCTGAAGCATCATGTCACCCCTCATATCAAGTAACTGAAAATGATAAAAAAGATGTCATACAAACAGTGTTTTGCTCTGCACCCACACCCAAAAGCACAATGTTCTGGTAGGGAAATGGTCTTTACAAATATCTTGTTTCTAGAAACAGCAGCATAGTCTAAAAATGTCAATTATTTCATAAATATAAAATAGCAAGACTTGCAGTTCTCCCTGGTATTTTTTATTATGAATCTGCTTTACTCCTTTAGCTTCTTACTCATTTGCACTTACCTCTTAGTCTGATCATGTAAGAGGTTTTGGAACAAGTACAGAGGAAGAATAAAAACGTAATGGTTTCTCACAGCTCGAGGGCATAACTCTAATTAAAAAGAACATTCTTGCTTTTAGCACCCAGACTTCTCTCTCCAAAATCTGAACTTTGACATTTTCAAACTGAGATTTAAAACAAGAAAATAATTCTCAGTGCCACGATGAAGGACTGTCTGCGTTGTACAGTGGGAAAGGGAAGGGGTGAGGGAGAGAGAGGTTCAAGGCTAATAGACTTATCAGGGAATTTGAGTTAGGAAAATGCAGATTTACTCATCAGCAAGACCCCAGCTCGCATTCACACATCAGCACTGAGGTAGCAGCTCTGTGCAATGCCAGAGTCCCTGCACGTAACTGTGGGATGCGCTGCTCTGCTTAAATGAGTATGTGCATTAACACACAAGCACTGAACAGTGGGTTTGTCCCTGTACGCTGATTTGATGTGAACTGCTGTGCACCAAGACACATTTTACTCTGAGTTCATAACACTGAATGGGAGTGAAGGGATCTGTGGTCAAATCCACTACCTGGCACTATCAGCCACCCCTCCCTCTGCCACGAGCTGTACTTAGTCTGGTGTCACTGCCCCACAATCCATCAAGGTATACACATAAACTCCTCTACAGATGATGCAGACATCTCCAATCCCATCCCACATGGCCACACACTGCACTTAACAGGCAAAAAGTGATCGGTGACCCCTCCGATCACAGACACTGCAGTAACACCCAGCCGAGTTCCACCTGCCAGCACACCTGGCAGCATTAACATGGGGCTGGTGGCTGCACACCCAGAGATGTCTCCTGGCTCGCTTCAGAAAGCTTCCTCTGAATAAGAGCAGAGACCCAACATGTAAATCCCTGAGGATACCTCCAGGGCCAGGCAGGAATTTATCAAGAACCTCAACCTCGCTCCAAACCCAGAGGCAGCTACTCATCTCAGGCTCAAGCCACCAGCTACCAACCATGCTATTTTTAACATACAAACCCATAAAAGCAGATCAGGCACATAAATACATATACACACATATACAGGAACACCCCAAAATACCAGGGCAGGCTTACCCAATGCCACTCTGGGCACTGGGTATTTTATAGTGCTCCTATAGCACTACCTAATATGATAAGACTTCCTGAAATTCTTCCCCTTAGGCTTAGCTGTTCCTCCCAACTCCAACACAAGCAACTTGGGACAGAGCTTCTCACTTCAAACCTCTCCTAAGTGGCCTTAGATATATAAAGCAACAGAACACCTTTGGAGAGAAAATTCAGGATGTTTGTGGCCAAGGCTTCTCACCCATAACTCTTATTACCACACACAAGAGATAATTTCAGAAATTAGATATGAATGGTACTTAGCACAAGTCCTACACCACCATTCCACAAGTCACTTTTGACAAACAATGCTCACACACACCTGCAGAATGGAGTCCAGTTCAAACATTATTTCTGTCACCAGAAGACTTTGCAGAAACTCCAGGGCCAGTATCAAACCTCCAGAGTCAGAACTCCTCACTGGAAGAAGGGCCAAAATGATGCTGCTGGTTCCAGGGCGAGGTCCTATATTCCCACCTCAAGAGCAAACAGTCAACTACTCCTCTTAACAAGCTGTACAACTTCACAGTTATGAAGAGCACACAGATCTCAGCACAGCTCATCTGCAACTCCACCTCACCGAGCCACTTTGCCCTGTTTCTACCCTTATCAGTAGACACGGCCTTCAGCTACATATTTAAGTCGTTGAGTAAATTGGCAGAGCAAAATGAAAATTGGCAACACATGCTGCTGAGTCACAGGTGTGGCAAACTAACACCTTATTTCCTGCATGTTTTTTGCTTATAGCCCCCTTTACTATTGTGATATATCAACTATAAATTTTAAGAATATTTTTAAATGTGTATTTTATATTTAGATTCTTATAATCAGCGAAAAACATTCACTTTTGGATTAGGAGTGGGAAAAGTGTAGAACCACAACCTCAGAAGGCAAGAATCAACAGACCCAAGAACAAGAGATAAACAAATCAAATTTTTCAGGTTTGGAATCAAGAGTTATTGAAAGCAGAAATTTGAAAAGGCATATTACAATTACTAAATTGGTAGCAATATAAAATTAACTCATACTACTCTATTTTAACTTCAACAAATTACACATCATAGTTCATTTCCTCCTGTAAGAACTCAATAAAAGAGTAATTAAATCCTTATCACCTCCAACCAATATTAGCATTAATTTTATTTTAAACATCAATATAGAGGAAACCTTTACTAGCAGCAAATAAAATCCCACATATATATGGATTTCTATGCTGAAAATCAGTGCATCAGCTAATGTGAACAAATTACTAAATTATTTCAATAGTTCATATCCAGCACATATTCCTTTACAATGCACATGTAGCTGCACCTAATGTGACAGAGCTGGAGGATTTTACAAGTGGAAAATATACACCCCCATGGGCCAGACTACCCACTGCAGTGCCCCTGTAGGAAAGGAGATTCTCCATAACTCAGCATTAACCTGACTGGCAGAAGCACTGAGCTTGCAATGCAGAGAGCTAATGAGTGCTATCAGAACAGCACATGTTGCCCACAGAAACAGTTGTACAAGGAGCATCCTTGTGATAGGACATGCTGGAAAACTCAGAAGCAGCTGCAGGATAATTTATTTTTGATTTGGAGTTCTCATCCTGTATAACAACCTTAACTAGCTTCTGGATGATTGACCAGCTTCATCCATCAGATACTTCAAAGAAAAATAAAGCCACCATGGAAACACTACTGTAGGCAGATTTCCACACATCACCCCCCTCCTTTGCTTTTTTTGGCTATGGAAGAGGAAATACTTTTTTCAGTTTTCATTTGTAGCAGCGAAAATGCACAGGCACATGGATGAAACCTTGAAAAGAGCTGAACGTGGACACAAGACATCTGCCAGCAGCCCTACAGAACTACAGGCCCCAGACTTTCACACAGTATTGAAAGCAGAGAGATATGGACCATCTTCTCCACCAGTGATGTAGGGGTTTGGCTGGTTTGAGAATGTCCATCAAAGCATTGCAGATTTTGCAATTGTTGTCCTGCTGGGGTTTAGTTTATTTTGGGTTTTAATTGTCTCTAGCAATAATGTCTAATGAGAACAGAGGCTGTGAAACTCCCCCACCGTGCCAGTGCACACAGAGGTTTTTTTCAAATCATTTAAGAGTGATTTAGACACTTGAAAAAAAGCCCCAAACCTCAACTAATTGTTTGCAACTAAGATATGGCCCAATTTCAATTATTCCACTGATTGATCTTTAAGTGATAGATTTTCAAAAGAACCTAATAAAGAAAAGTGTCCAGTTCCCATTAAAATGTAATGGGATTGATACCTAATCTGTTCAGGCTCCTTGGAAAAATCCAGTTTAAATTAATCGGTGGAGAAGCTTTGCACTTTTGAGACTACGAGTTAGTAGAATTTACTCTTACACTGTATAAATCTGATGAATGCTAAATAAGATGGTCCTAAAGCATCTGTCCATATGTCTCTGTCCTGGACAACGCCATCCGTTCTAATCCAGTCCTGGACTTGGGCAATAGAAATCCCCTAATTTCCACTAACCATATGTTAGCTTTGCCATATGGAAAAAATATGCAGTAATGAGAGTGGTGACAGAGCCAGATTTCTTTCCATATGTAATCTAGAGTATGACAGTCTCTTGAGAGGAGAAAGACAGGTACAGCCTATGTATGTCCCTGCAGGGAGAGCCCAAGTTGCTTAGTAAACACATTGTAAAAAACTCTCACACACAGTCTTCAACAGGATGAATTCTCTGCATAATTATTTTATAGTGTTGTACCCAGATACAAAAGCTGGTTGTCTGCCATGAGTACTAAGACTTCAAACTGCAAGCGAAAACCTGATTATTTGGTATTACTGAGAATGCCATTCTTACAGAAATTCAGCAGTCTCCTGATGGGATTTTATCAGTATTTCAGAGAAAAGAAAAAGAAAAAAAGAAGGATGTATCACTTATGCAAAAAAATAAAGCATGGTTATGAATTTGTGTCCTTCCAGTGTTGATGTTAATGCTGCTAATGGGCATCTTCAGGCTCAAAGCAGTGATGCAGGCGACACAGGTGGGGAGACTGAGTATTCACCCGTCTTTGCCCAACAGAACTTGGGTTTAAGTCACAGGCAAGACCTGTGATTGCAACATGCTCCTCTCCTACCCATTTCCTCACAGACTGAAAGCTCTGCAATCAAAGCAAAAGAAACAGAAATCCAGGAAAAAGATTTGGCAGATCCCCAGTTGTTCAGCTCAGCGATTCATCCCCACTGTCTCACCTCATCAGTCCATGGAAATGACTATTCCAGGTCAAGCACAAGTCCAGAGGACACCTCCACTGAGCTGAAAACAGCTTTTTTACTTGTGCAGTACTGCAAACCCCCAGTGGGGGTGCAGATTGTGGCAGGAGCTGCAGAATGTGAGGTGGGATGTTAACCCCCTGGAGATGTGCAGCTGGGCCTGACTTAGGTCCTGGTGATCCTGACCCTGGATTAGCTAAGGCAGACTTCTGCCTTAAGGGAAATGACTTTTCTTCAGCTGAGGACTGGATAAGAGAAACATAAATTATGTCCACTCTGGTGCTGGGCTAATTTCTTCCCTCTGCAAGGAAATTCATGTCTCTGAATAAAATAAAGCTTCTTCCTTCCTACCATGGTTGCCTCCAAGCAGATGATCCTACGTTCTCTATTCTAAGTGCTGATACAGCCCAGAAAGGTTATCTAATTACAGAAACAATACTTATTGGATGCACTAATGCTTCTGCAATTTTAATAGCAATATGATAGCTAGGATTTATATTATTTTCCCTTTCTGATTAATTATTTACACAGAGACAAGCATAGATTATTAAGTACGTGTGTGCTGTGCCAGGCTGCAAAGAGATTTTTTAAAAAGAAAAGAGAATAAATGGACTCCAAACTTTTTGGAAGCAGTCATCCAAGTCTTTTGATACCCTGTGACCCAGGACTTTGCATCAAGGCTACTGGTACCCTGGACACTACAGGTAATGTTATAACTTCACAGTTTGGTAGCAAGCTGTAGTAGGGAAGGAAAAACACTAATGTCAACACATCCATCAAGGAAAACTGTATTTAGCTATAAGTCTAACCAAATGCCACACAGGAGTACATGGCAGCTGGAAAACATAATAAAATGTAGGTAGTTTTGAAGTGACTGTTCACCTGTTCTCCATGTAACGCGTCCCCAAGGTGCTAACTGGAATCTGGAGAAAGCTTGGGAATAGCCAAGGCTTCAGAGAGAGCCATCTGTCAACTACCCAGCCCATTTCAGAGCACAGCCATGAGTTTTTCAAGTAGACTGTACTCCTGTGGCAGCACACATTGCCCCTCCTTCTAGTAAAAAAAAAATCCCAACATCTGTTTAAAATTTATCATACTTTCCAAGATCAAGTAATTCTGGGAGATTTGCCCCAATATAATTTAACAGACGTGTCAGATAATTATGGTTAAATGGCAACACTGAGCCTGGTCAGCTCTTCAGGTGGGATGATCTCATTTTCAGTATTTCATAAAAAAAAATAATTAAATTAGCCTAAGACACTCTTAAGGCTGTGGGTAAAATTCTGCCCTTTATAGAAATCTGAAAGCCATGGCCACTGTAAAACCATTCAGCTTGAAAGACAATTCTGTGTTTAACATTTGTGCAAATTCCTCTGCATTTGTTTATCATTCTGCATACCAAAAAGCACTTTGCCAACTTTCTGCAAGTCCAGATGTTCATATGAAATGGTGTTGTTATCCTCCTTTGCTGCAGTGGTAAAATTAATAAGAGAAAATTCCTAAGGAGAAAAAAGACAAATCTTTATGCTTATGTCATTAAATTCATTCAGCCTGGAAAGAAATTAATCCTATCAAGTTTTAATCAGGTGGTGACTTTGCTTTGATTTGTGAATAACAGTTTTAATAAAAGATATTTCACAGAACAGAAGAATCTCTAGTGCAAAATGCCCCACAGCCTCCTCCTCTAACTGGGAGTTTCTGGTCATTAAAAAAAAAAAACAACCAAAAAACCAACCAAGAGCAGAACTATCACTCCCTACCTCATCTGCAACCATGAAAATGTGAGGGGCCAGAGGAGCGGACAAAAAAAGCGCAAATCCTTGGAAAAAGGTGATGGAAAAGAAAAAGATCTAATTAGAGTGACTCTAAAATACCACCACCACCTCACAGGTTAGTGGGAACAAAAGCAGGAGTCTGTGAGCCTTAGCAGGGCACGCAGTCCCTTCTCACATCTGCTTTCACAGCATCGCGGATGGATTAAGTAAATCACTCCAGGCATAAATTTACCACAAGAGATGGAGGGCATTCCTCCTCCCCCACTAGGATCAGGCAACTGAAGCTGCACAGGCTGATCCACCGGTCTGATGGATCATGGATCACACTGCGGCAGTGGGGGGAATGAACCCTGCCTGTTCCCATGGGATACCCTCCAAGTGGCTGAAGGACAGAGAGATACAAGACCCCTCCTAATCCCTATCACTGGAATACAAATGGGCCACCAGTTCAGCACCCAGTAAGGAACTCCATGGGTGATATCCCGTGTCTGCATGAACACACCTCTGTAAGAGGAAGAGATTTGGGAACAGAAACGTGTATGTATCACACAGCTCATAAAGGTCATGGTTTAGCTGTGGAGTGATTGTACAGCCACAGAAAGAGACTTGATCCACACCAAAGGCTGCAGAAACATGGACCAAGGATGAATTTCATCTTGTTCAAGACCTAGAGGGAAATCAGCCACTCCAGGAACAGAGCAAGAATGGGGTAGATTTGATTATCTGGGAACTGACAGTAATATTCGTGGTACCTTCACAGCCTTGGGTGGTAGGGAAGGTGACACACACCAAGGTAAAAGGAAAAGCAGAAATACTTGTGGACAGAAAGCAGAAACATTCTTGAATGGGTCCAAGTTCCCATGGTGTTTGCAGTCACACTGCAGCATTGTGAGCACTGCAGCTGCATCTTCCTTCTGCAAGTCCCCCCTGCTCCCTCGACTACAAAGCGCAGTACTGGAGCAGGCTGGGGCGGGAGCAAGCACCACTCTGCCTGTGAGGAGAAAAGGCAGATCTAGATAGTATTCCTTCCCCCTCTATTTTATGGTGAGGACTTCACAATACAGTAAATCTCAGGTAGCAATGAGACCTGCTGTGTAGAGAAAAGCTGCGTATGACTGAGAAACCCTTCCATCACGCTGTCACAGAAAGCAAGTTCCCTGGGGCTTGAAGGAAGGCTGTGCCTTAAACGATTTGCTCTTTAATGGGCTTTTTCTTTGCAATCAGCATGTGAACTTTGAAAAACTACCGGTTTGGTTTCTAGAGTGTGTAGTCCCGAGCCGGCCAAACCCACACAGTTCCCTGTTCCCCCTGTGCACAAGCCACCTGATTGGCAACCCTGCCATAACAGCCCCCCTGCAATTTCTACATTATGTATTGTATTAAAAATAATATGCTTCTGATTTTAAAAAGAGTTTTTAAAAGGATGCCATTGGAACATCACCCTCCTAAAAGCTAAAAAGATGCATTTTTAGTAACAGAAATATGACAAAAAAAATCCCAAACAGGGCAGTACAGCACAGCTGTGTATTGCAGACCTGGAGTAACAGATCCATCTGAAACCAGTGGAGTTTGGAGTAGGAGTGGAGGATCCATCACGGCCAGTGGAAGGGTAGGATCAGGCCCAGCCTCTGTTCTTACCCCTCTGCAGAAAGAGGACAGGAGGGAAGGGGACACCTTCCTGAGGGACACCCTGCACAGCTGGTTGCAGGACTGTGGCTGAGTGTTCTCCCATGCAATGCACACACTGCAGAAGGAACTGGTGGGCTCTGCAAGACTCAGCTTCAGCTGGAGAAAAGGGCTGGAGTTACAAGCGATCTGCTTAGGAGAGACCTCTCACTGTCTGTGCCAATCCCCCCAAAGCCCCTTCAAAGCCTGATCTCCATGAACAGTCATAGTTCAGCCTCCAGCACACAGAGGACAGATGTTGTCCCCCAGGTTACACGCTGAGCCTCTTGGTGGACCAGGGAACTGAATCAAGTCCACAGCTGTTCCCTTTACAGTGAGACCAACCCTACTCTCCTTGTGCCTTGCAATATCCCACATTGATTTCTTCCCGTTCTCTGCCTCCAAGGGCCCAATTGCTATTAACATTTCTCACTCTCTAGGAGAGGTACAGAGGACTAGTGCTGAGCAGCAGACTCTAACCCCTTCTCATAAAACTAGCTTAGTCTTTGTTGCACTGTATTTGCTTCTGTTTTCCAAGACTAGGGAAAAGCAAACAATGTAGAAAACCTTTAATTTTACATTTTTTCCCAGCTGGTAAAAATGATAGCTAGATATGCACACATCAGTATAATCATCTCCTAAACAAATGGCACAATGACAAACCGAGGGGGCGGGGAGAGGGGGAGCAGAGCACAAGCTGGTGTTTTCAATTTAGAAAGTATGCATTATTTACACTGCCATTATTCCACTCAATTTGAGTTCACGCTTTAGTCCTAATTTCAGTATAATCAAAGTCAATGAATATTTAATCAGCATTGCTTCCAGAAATTGAGTAATGCCATTAACATAATGTCCCCAGGACTTCAATGCTGATTTTCCTCAAAAGCATGGGACTTCCACTCTTCCTGCACTTCCCCCTGTTACTTTAACCAGTTGATGCTCTGATCTCCACCTTTGATGGGTTTAACAAGGTGGAACCTGTCCAAAATGCAGGGAGTTGGAGAAACATTCCCCAAATGCAGAGATGTCTCTCCATTCATATTGATCCAGCCCCAGGATAGTTAATAAAAGTAGAGTGTTTCACTTCAATGTGGCTCAGTATGGGAAAGCATCATAATAACAATAATCCATTTGCACTTCTGGAGCACTTTTCAATAGAGGGGCTTGAGTTATTCTCCAAACATTAATTAATGCCTTCCACTCCCCTGCAAGGAAGATACTTATTTATGCGATAGCTAATCTACAGATAGGAAAATTGGAGCATGAGGAGGTTAAGTGCCTGGTTTACAGCCACCCAGGAATCCAGCAGCATTTGGGCAGAAGTTTGGAGCTCTGACTGGCTCCAGGCTTCCTTTTCTAACCAACAGACTGTGCTGCTTCACTAAAATAAGATCAAGAAAAGCAGCAGTACCTATGAATATTTATGAACAATACAAAATTACAGCATAAAAAATTGTACAGACATTTCAGGGCTGCTAAGTGATGGCTTCAGAGCTGTATCTCTATGTGCACAGAGCATTCAGTAGTCTGTGCACACATGCCCCCTCCAGTGGGGCTGCATCTAATCTATCATCTTTTCTAACATGACTATCACTGTAATATCTCAGCAATGCCTTCAGCTGAAGACCTATCACTGCCTTCCATCTTTCTGGGCTGGTTTATAAAGCTTTTCTCCATGGTGCTGGAAAATCTGTGGGGCATACGGTTTAAAATACTGGATAAATTCCCCACTTTCCCTTCTGTAAATCCAGACAGAGTTTTAATGCAACCTTTATCAGTAATGAACAATCTCTTGCTCTCCCATGAAATTAGAATTAATCCTTTTTTATGTTAATAAGGAAGGAACAAAGTTTATTTTTTTCACACTCACAACATATGCAGTTGGGAAGTCTGAGGTTACGTATAGAAAGTATTTTGAAAGTTACTCTAACATGACTTTTTTAGAGGGTTTTGGTAGTTTAGGATCATCACACTTTCATAAACTCGTCCATGAACAATTTCTTATTTCATAGCAGTTGACTAGAGCTTCACCAAAGGTCCTCAGTTTGCAAATCCACCCATTGTTCTCACCAAGCTCCAGCATGCCATAGGCTCACCTCAATGCAGGTGCTCTTTTCAGTAATGCCATTTAGGATCATTTCAGAACTGCTGGAAATTTCTGGGTTGTACAGGTGCCTGTGATATCTGGAAAACTACAGTTCCCACCGCTAAGAGTGGCCTTCAAAAATACTTTCTCTAAAAGTTTTGTAAACTTGTTCAAGCTCAAAACCAGTAATATTAATATGGGATTATTTTGCTGAATTACGTCATGGTTGTGACCAACTCAAGTGTAGTCCTGCTACACTTGCCCACGCATTTAGGCCAAGGCTGGCAAGAATGAAGTAGCATCTGATGAGTCTATACTCCAGCTTCATGTAATTATCCTGATGCAGGTAAATATGAAGATCAAATTTGCAATTATTTACAAAGCTTTAGTCATGTCAAGAGTCTGCTCTTGCAGATGGAATGGATGGAATAAATGGTGCAGCTGGAACTGAGATAGAGGAGTAAAACCTGTGTCTGCAGAGCTTGAGCAGGAGTGGAGAGGTATTTGTTATAGTCTGAAGAAAGCTAGAAAGACTTGGTCAGATCAGAAGCTCAAGTAAAGAACAGCTTGTACATGTCACTTTGACATTAAAAATCATAGAATGAAAACCCCCCTATAATCTCAAGGCAAGCACTTCTGTAAGGCCAGGTAGCATTTTTCCAACCTATGTTGCTCTTAATAACAACTATTTTGAAGTCAGAAGATTAATGGTTCTGTGTGAATATTCTCCTGTCTCTTGAATGAAGTTGTCTCAGCTATGCTCCACCAACACTCTCTAACATCATAATGGCTTGAAACATTAGCCTTAGAAAACACCACTACCATCCTGGCTGAGAGTGAGCCAGGACACCAGCTGTCCTTCAGCAGTAGCAGGAATGAAACGTGGTTGTTCTGCCCTGGAAAATCTCACCTTCCCCGACTCTGAGCGAAAACTAGTGACTGACAACATCTAGAGATACTGCCCTTTGAAGGAGAGCAAAGCAGCCTCACTCGTCTGGTGTGCAGCTCACCAACATCCACAGAAGGGCAATCAGCCCTTGCAGTGCTGTTGGGAAGGCATTTCACAGCACTGCTCCTGACAGGGAGAGTAAGAGTTAAGCTGGAGGGTGGGGGAGAAGCCAGAGGATTGCCATAACATATCATCAGTGGGACTATTAATAGGGTTCAGGTTATAACTTATTCATGAACTGCACTTTTCACTCCTACAGTATGGCAGGGTAACTCGGGAACACTTATGAATGACACTACTAATGCACCAAAGAGAAAGGAAACACAGTTCTGCTGCTGTTGCACATTAAACCTATATATTGCTCTTCAAGACTATAGCAGATCAGTCGAGCAGACATGGATACTACTGTTAAAAGATCGGCCCTCAGTGCATCGCTACCCCGCTGGGCCTTAGATGCCTTTGGCAGATACACAGCACATTAAATCTTTTAATCTTGGCTATACTTGCATAACTTGCTGTATGATTCCTGTTTCAGCAAATACTTATGAGTGTCGTCAGACTCAACACGCAGCACCCGTCTCTCCAGGGCCCACGGCCATGGAGGTCTGGTGTCGGCACAGAGGAGTTTCCCTGGCTCTTTGCAATTCAGAGCAATGGCCTTCCCTAATTGTGCCACAGCACAACTCACAGCAAACTAATGCTAATCAACTGGGCCAGTGCAAACCATCCAAAAAGCTTCACACCCCGGAAAATCCGTTCCTTGGGTTTTAAAGTTCACACCCACAGAGGGGTTTCGAACGGCCTTGAAGGGTGGGGGAGAATAACCACTTGCACCAGGAAGTTATGGGTTATGGCTGACCAGGCAGCACCTGAAACATGAAAATGGAGCTCGCAGAAATGTCAAGACCCAAATTCCTATTGCTATTTTAGTTCCTGGAGGGGATTAATACTATGGTAATAATTTAGGAGTTAATAGATATGGCAAAGGTGATGGGATATGTCAGCAGCAAGGCTGAGGGAAGAGCCTAGATATCTCTAGGGACCAAGTTTATTCCTCTCACCTACACTCCCAGCAAGAGATTCAGTACTTGTCACTGGTCACTGTTTTATCTCCAGTGTCTTAATTGTCTTCTCGCTAGTTAGGGCTCATTGTATGTTATATTGATTGTTTTTTCCCCACTAATTGACTGTGTGGTTGTTGGGTTCTTTAATTGCCATCCTGAAAGGCACTGTAAATTGTCCTACATCAACATTAGTGATGGTAAAGAAACAAGAGTGGCGCAAGAAATTTCAGTGTTAATACAGAGGGGAAATATCTCAAGGCAGGCAGCTTTTATACCCAGCCCAGGTACACAGTCCAAATGCTAAATTTACCTATTTTCCAGCAAGCTTTTGATAAATATACGGGTGAATATATGAAGCGTGTTCTGTAATCCCACCAAGAAGATCCTTAGGTATCATCCCTGGGCTCAGGAGAGAGATCATCCCCTGGGAAAGGAAATGCTCCACCTTGTGGAAACATGGTTGTCACTAAACCTACAAGGTCTTGGGGAACTCTCAGCCAACTCATCCTACCCTAAGTACACATCCTACACTACACTAGTGTACACATCCTGTACACTAAAACTGAAGATTTTCATATTCATATTCTGGATTCAAGCTCTGGTTTTGAACCATATTCTGGTTCAGTACTCATTAACCCAGATGATGGATGTTCACGGCCTACAGCATGTTCTTTCCAACACACATGTGCTTCCCAGCTCCTCCTCCAGCTAGCTGAAGTCTGATCCAAGCCACGGAAGCTAATGGGTATTTGTTCTAGACTTCCACAGGCCTTTTGGTTCAGATCTTAAAACACTTCATGCTTGTCACAGACCTATGGATACAGACAGGGACCAAGGGAGATTTTCCAAGTCATCTAATTCTTACTAATTAGCTTCAGCCATGTTAGAGTCTTTGAAAGTTTGACAAAGCACTCACAAGCATTTTTAGACAGTTAAATTGCTTTACCTAAATCAGTCCTCCAGCCCCCATATCTGCAAACATTGTCTGCATAAGCAAACCCAAACTCTTAAATCAGCTACACTGGACAGGATGAGTCAGTCATGCAATATACTTAAATGCTCCAGAGATGACAGAAGACTATGAGAAGAAAGATTAATTAAAGACCTAGACAAGGAAAAGAAACCTTTTTTAAAAAAAAGCATTTAGCAGTGAAAGGCATTGGGCATTATTTGAGGCTTATTGAATACATGCTGGCTCTCTCTTTTCTGGAACAGCATCAATACTGCAATTGATTCCAGGTCTTTTCTTAGAGGAATCCCAGTTCTAATTTAATGCTATTGAGCAGCAGTCAGAAGCCCACCAAGGGAAGAATTCCACTCATTTTAGCAAAGCATTCAAACACTAGTTGGTTTGACAAAACCAAAAGACAGGATGCATTTTGCCTATTTTTGCAGGGTAACTATGACTGCAGCAGTCCCTGTTGCTGCCACTGCTTACTCCCAAAAATGCAACATCCAGGACTTTGCTTGTTTCCCTATTAAGGCAACAAAATGCTTGGCTTAGTTTTGTGTAAAAATGAAAAAAGAATTTTAAAGATGCTAAACTGTCCTATTGGTGCCTGATGCTTCCCTTTTATTTTTTTTTCCCTGGATAAGAAAAAAGATCCCTCCCTACTCTCTTGAGGGGACAGTTAAAGGTTCTCTTTCATGAGGTCCTTTTTCATCTGAGTATGGCCATCCTGCTAGCCTATCCAATGTGTAGTCTCATTTCTCAGCACCTTCACATGACTTTTCAACCAGTCCATACAGGAGGTCGTGTTACACCCCATGAGAATATGCTACAGAAACTTGTGTTTGCTATTCCTACGTATACTGACCTCTCTTTTATTCCTTCTCACCTCCCCCCCCCAGCTGTAAGAAAAACAGCAGAAGAAGAGAAGTCCCCCCTTCAACACTTGAAATCTCTCCCCCAGCTTTCTCCAAATCAGTTGAGTAGTTCTTACTGTGAGGAGCCAAAGGAGAGTATATGTTATTCTGACTCATATACGCACCTTTCTTTAATTTCAGGACTCTGTTCTTGAACTTTAATGGAATGATTAGCAATGTGCAGCAGTAGCAGAAAGAGGAGGAATTCAACTGAAGCAAGGAAAAACCAGGGAAGCAATCCCATCCATCTTTAGATGCCACATCCTCAACAATATCTGCTGTGACCACCAATTCATTAGACTGATGCAATCTATTCAGTAATAGCCCACAGCTTGTCCCCCGATGCCTCCACAAAGCAGCTTGTTAAACACTTAAAAGGTAGCAAGTCAATGCAGAACCATTTTTCTCAGGCTTCATTGTTTCCCAGCATTAACCTTATTAACCTTTAAGCACAACAAATTGGTTTTTTATTTGCTTAAACATCTGTTTTGGATTGAAGTGATAAATGTATGGTAGGAGCGTGTGGAAAAGGGAGGAACACCTTTTGGTGGTGCTGGCCTAGCCTCTTCCAGGCTGCCAGCAGAGCACATCCCCATCAGCCCTGGGAGAACAGTCGAGGTGGAGTCTGTCTCATGAGCTGAGGAAGTGCCAGGTTTAGTTGGGCTTTTCTTCACAGAAGGGGGATGGAGGAGTTTCTCTTTCTTTGGACCCTGCCACCCCGTGCAGATGTTCTGTTTGGCATCACTTTGCTCTCTTTTCTGCTAATGGATCAACTCAACAAGTATCTGCCTCTCCTCTCACAGTTCTGCATTTATGTGTGTGCATCCAGGGTTAACACTGTACCCAAACTCAGCCCACAGCTTTAATTTCTCCTAAAACTCAGTGAAACAATTCTTTGGATGTCTTTCTGCCATGTCTTTTATGAAGCTGTCCCTGATGTTGTCAGACTAGCTCGGATCAGCTTGTCTCTAAAACTGGATTCACATTCGGCAGCTTGAAAAAGAATAATACCTATGCAGGCACACACAAATCAACCTGATATACACCTAATTCTAAGGACTTGATGGCTACTTAAGGGACAGTTCACTTTACAAATGAGAGTATATGAAATACTGAGCAAAGAGGGCTACTCAGTACTTCTGCAACTTTGTCCAATTCTCAAATATTCTAAATATTTCCATCTTCCGACAGTTTGAGCAGGATCAGTTTCTCAGTCTGAATATCCTTAGCTCTCACCTTCCTCCCAAAACTGAGGTCCATTTTCCCCATGTCTTGTAGTCCAGTCTCATCGTCTATTGGAAATTCCACAGGGAGAAAGAAGAATAAGTGTTCTCCTTTAGCCATGGATAGCGTTCATGTCATGTCCTATATGTGGTACTGGTCAATATTATTTAACAGCAGACCTGATCTGATGCTCCACGTTATTTCCTAGGAACATGAATAAACAGAGTGGCAGAAATTTAAAATGAGAAAGGAGCAATGTCCAAGAGTTTTGTGTCTGCATATTGAAGTGCCTGACAAAAGTTTGCAAGCATATTTTGCCTGTGAACAGCACACTACCCACCCGTATTTGCTATGTCTGAAGGTGCCAAAAAAGCAAGCCTGAAACACACACAGGGGAAGGACTGGGCTGAAAAAAAGCCAATTTAGTATCTATCTGCTCACAACAACCATCAAGCACATAAATGAGTCTTGCACTCTTCTTTCCCCGTCTTCACTCTGTGGCCACTCTCCAAAGGGAAGGTGGTGTGATGAGCCAGAGGAAAGCAAAGCAAAACATCCCTGTTTCAAGATCTCATTAACTGGGAAGTTAATAAGTGCACTGAAGCTTTCATTCCTCAAGCTGAAACAGGAAAAGTTGAGAGGAAAAAAAAAAACTTTTAAAGTGTCAGAATTTTTTTCTCATCTTTAATGGTGCCTCTGTACATTTTTAATATCTGCTCCTCCACTTGAAACTCGCGGAAGAAAGGTTTAGGGAGCCAGAACTTACTGGAGTGCTTACATCTACATTTCAAAAACCAACGCCTCTCCACAGAAAACGAGATACTGATTGAAAAACTGCATGAAGTCTCTCCTCCATATAATCTGGAAGCTTATTAGCTGCTTTTTGACTCTTGAGCCATTAAGGTTCACTGGCTTCGTGCCTTCAATCTCATCTCCTAACATCTTCCTCTGGGCCAAAAATTTTCCTTAGTCTTCCTGCCCTGACCTCCTCAGGACTTCACCCTTCATCTCTGCAGTGGAGAGGAGGATGGAAAGGAGACAAGGAGCTCATGTATACAGCAGCTAGAGGGGGTCAGAGATTTAAATTTACCCAGAGGACAGATGATAGAATTAAAAAAACCCAACAAACCCCACCCAGAAACAAGACAGATTCAAGGCAACACCCGTTGTCTTTGTTTCAAGAACAAGAACGAAGTCAAAAGCCTCTTTATGATAACAGGATCCTTCCATCTTCGGGAAAAAAAAAGCACCTGAGCATAATTGTAGAGATTTACACAGGTTATAGTTAGCAAAAGGCTCAGACTTTCTTTTACACAAAAGGAAAAGTAATTCTAAGGCAACTTATTAAATAAATGGAGAGCAGAATCAATGGCTTCTGCTGAAATTCAGCAAAACTTCCTTAGCATTTTGGAACATGTCTTTCTACTTCCATTTGGGCTGATTCTTTTCTGTTTCAAACTAAAATTTTTCTTTTGGAAGAATCAATAATCAAAGACCATAATTCCTCACTTGCTACATGTTTATTTGCTTACAGCCTCTTAAGATCAATGTAATCATGTTAAAAATAATCACAAGTGCTACTAAAAGTGCACATAAATTCTCAGCAGCCTAGCAAAGCAATGCTCATAAACAATAGTCGATGTTCATAAGCAATCCTATGACAACAGAGGTGATAAAGAATTAATTATTGCTTGTACTGTCCTAGGACTTCACTACACAGATTGACCCAAATCATCTGCACGAGACCCTGGAGACGTGCACGATCCCACTTTTCAGAAAGTCTCTCCAGTTTGTGTGTTAGCACTTATCCAAAGTTATGAAACACTTTTTATTTGCCTAAACTGGAGCCTAATCGGTTTTGTTTGTCTCCTAAAATCTCCTCTGTTACTTAGAAATCTGTTATTTAACTTGGAGCTCAGACTAACACCCGATAGTTTCAGAGGGAGAGAAGTGCTGGGGTACCCTTCAAACCACACTCTAGATATACCAGGCTGGATTTCTTTTTTATTTTTTTCATTAGTGTTTAAATAACTTTAAATTGACATGGAAGAGGGCATTTTTAAGATGCTTGAATTTCTTTCCTTTTCTTGAGAGAAACTAAAGATACCTAAACACACCCATGAAATCTGGGGTCTAGTTATCTGCCTTTAGTCAACTGTGAAAACATCTGCCATAACCATGTTGATCACACAAGACAGTGCCAAAAGCGAAACTGAAACCCACGGATGCCCAGATCCTGATTTCTTAAAAATGGATAGTCCTACATCGTCCCAGATAATCCCAGATTCTTGCCCAACATGCCAGGACCACACTTGCAATTGCTATTACTGCCACCCATGAAATTGCCCAGGCGAAATCAGGACATCATCGCTATCATGGAAACCCAGTGTTTTTGTCACAGGGTACCGAAACCTGGGAAACAACAACAAGAGCTCGAGTTCCCTTTCCAAATGCACCTCTGTGTGTCTGGCTTGGCTCCCTCCCCTTGAGAGCCTCCACTGCTCTGTCCTGTGGCCACAAGGTCGCTGCTGGAGGGGGAGTTTCAGTGTGTTCACATTTATCCAGACTGGTGTCTGAAGTTTAACAGAAGTTTTGCCTTCTCATGGGCTCTCTCTAATTTTCACTTTGGGTCACCTCCCTTTCAGCAGCAGAAAAGGCAAGAGGATTCACCCTGGCTGTTGGAGTCAGTTGCTGACAATACATTACACTTAAAATTCCTTTTAATATTCTGCTTAGACACACTGTAAAAGAAGAATGGATAACCCAAATAATTAAAATAAGTTTAATTTGCATGAAGCTCAGGGCATTGTTCTGACATCAAACATCACTGTCAGCCATATGTGGAATTTCAACTGCCAAGTGCTTCATTTATGTGAAAATTAGCTTAAGTGTACAAAGAATGAAAAATTTATGATTATTTCACATTTTAATAAATGCAGTGCTATGCATTAATTTAGACTTCTAAAACAATTTTGACAGTGACAAGGGAATCCTTCACAGACTAAGTGCTGTAACGTGCTGTGTTTCACATGTCCTGCGGAATTATATGGTAGAGTGTTAAGGCAGTTAGATTTTTATGTTTTTAAACAAAGATATGATATGACTATATCACTTAAAATACTTCTTCAGTTCACTCTTTCTCCTGTTCTCCCATGAGAAACTACAGAACCTATCAATATCTTTTAGACAGATCGGCATCTTGCGTTACACGAAAATGTTTGCAGTGAGGAAAAAAAGTGCATATATAACATTGTTCAATGTAACAGGCATTGGCAACTTTCCCCAGACTTTTGTTGTATAGGAAAATCACTTGGATGGGTGACAGGATCTTCTGCAAGGTGCTAAGATCTGACACCAGTGCATTATTTTTCATGAGTATCTTCTGTTCTTCATAATAAAACACTATGCTAAACCATCTCTCACTCCTTACGGGCCATATGGGCTTTCTCCAGACCTAAATGGCAATCCCACAATGTGTTTGTGTTTGGGGTACCCTAGACTAAGAGAGGAAACATTAGCAACACCCTACAAACTGCTTCTTCTCTTGGTCCAACCAGAGGTCCCCTTCAAATGCCACTTGTCATATAATGAACAACCTTGTATTTTGCACGACAAAATTAACAAAGCACTTCTGTAAACAGAATCACAGATTAGTATGGGTTGGAAAGGATCTTTAAAGGTCATTTGGTCCAACCCCTCTGCAATGAGCATAGATATCTTCAACAGACACCTGAAATACTGTACAAACCCCTGACTCAAAACGTAAATTACACAAAGAAAGAAGAGAATTTTAGCTGTTCTCAGCCCACACAAGTCTGACTTTTGTGCTTTATAAGATCTGACGTTTACAGACGTGTTAAACACAGTGCACTCCCCTCTCTGCATGTATTGCACGCTCAAAATCTACATTAAAAGAAGGTTATTAACACCATCCTGCAAGAGTTCAGAAAAGAGACCAAAACCAACTTCATTCTGCCATTTCCTAAGGTGGGGCTCTTTGAACAAAGCTCTTTGGTGTATTTCCATTTCTTCTTTTTTTATTTTTTTTTTTAAAAAGCAAACTTATAAAAATGGAAATTCTATCACATAGCCTCACCTTGAGCACAGATGAATTATAAACAGGGTTTGATCCTTCAGATCCACCTAGAGCTCTCAGCATGTGAGCTTATCTAGTAACCAAAAGCAGCAAAAAGCCTTCATCGTATCTAAGAATCAGCTCTGAAAGGAGATGAGATCAGACATATGCTTTGCTATTGGCTTTCATGGCTGTTTCCTGACAGCAAAACAGTGCTAAGAATAAAGAACCTTAAGACCCATTCCAGCTGCTTTAAAAAAGGTCTGATGTGGCAGGCACAGCTCCCCTGTAAACTCTGAATTGTGAGTCAAAATCCCCACTTCATGGTGAGGTTACTCACGGCATGAGCTGCCAGAAAGTAGAACTTACTCCTCGTTGCAGTAACACCAAGAGCAAGACTAATCTGTATTAGGATAGGAGCAAACTTTGGCCATGTGTTTCTTTGGCTTGGGCTGGTAGGGGGACCAGTCACTTAGAAAATCTGCTCACAGGGTATTGAAGAAGCAAATGTTGTGCATGTTTATGTTGTATTTTGCAGGTCCATGACCAGCACGTGGCCTTTTGGGTTAATGCGTGAATGGCCACTCTCTCTAGAGGGAAGCAGAGCCCGGGACACTGCTGGAGTCCCCTGTGTGTCATAGCTTGGTGGGCTGGATGCCACCAGCCAAGCACAGACTGTCTTCAGGCATTTCTGGACTGGGTGGGCAGGCACAGGCTGATGTGGTGACCCACCATGCTCCCAGCTCTTCCAGAGGAGTTTGGAGAGAGGCATTCTTTGTGTTGGCAGAAGGAAATCAAGGGAGGAAGGAGGTTTCTGGCATCCTTGGCTTTGCAGAAGGAGCTGGACAGCGCTGTGGGAAGACACTTTTCCAGGGAAAGACTCATGGGACCAAGAGGATCCTAACACCACACAGGGACAGCATGTGCCACCTGCCTTGCCTTGCTTGGTCCTCCTCACCACTGCACTAATACTCTACAGACTTAAAGCTAAGGGTTTGCACTTGTTCAGTTAGTGTCTGTCGAGACAAAATTAAAATACAAACAAGAAAATCAATGTTTGAGGGGTCTTCACTGGCATTTATGCTGCAAGTGCAAACTGATGTTTGATACCACTGATCATCCAGGGCAGGGGAAATACTGGTTCAAAAAGAAACCCCCTGGGATCAAAACATCTTCCTCTGCTCTGCACTGGATAGTAGATATAACCTACATAATCACTTCAAGTGGGATTTCTAAAGTGTTCTGCTCTAGTCTTACAGCATTTCCACCATCAACTGAAGGTAATTTCAAGCACTGATTTGAATAGAAACATTTATGAGACTTAATATTTCTCCAACAGTTTTTACTAAGATTTTGTGCAGTCTGTAAGTCAGATGAGAATGGTATTTGCATATTTGTAAAATAGCACATGGATCATTTTTGTCTGGAGAATACAACTGAAAAATGCCATCAGAAATTAAAGGGAAATCTAGAAGATATATGCATTTAAAAGCAGATGAGGGGCTGGCATCTGGTCCTTTATCTGGCTATCAATTTGTGTAGAATACAACTTTCTGAATTTATTGGGGGGAAAAGTTTCATGTGATTCAAGGACCACAGTGGGATATTTTCAGCCAAATTAAACTGAGATCATTCCAGTGTTAAATATTTGCTGGGGGAGGTTAGGTCTTCAACCTAATACCAACAGGCTGCCCCAAGGAATTGTTCCTAACTGCAGAATATTTTGTCAAGAGCACTGTCATCACATACACTTTGCAAGCCAGTAACACTAAACCAGAGGACTGTGAAGAAGAAAAAGGCAGCACAGGGAGCTTGCAGCATCCAGGAACGAAGCAACAGCAAAGAGGGTGACCTTTAGTTTATATAAGTGGTTACCAAACCTGAACTTTCCCTACGCATTTTGCAGCACCAATGCAAGTCAGTCACAAACAATCTTGCTTTCACGGTTTGACCAGCTCAAAGCAAGCTGCACCAAGGTATCAGTAATGAAACACCCTCTGAGGAGATGTGCTGATGCTGCAGCAACAGCAGGACGTTTTCAGAGAAGAGACAAGTGTAGTCAAGGACATTTGGCACCCCTAGGTCCAGCATCAGCTCCGAGAGGAGCAGCAGGCTGGGCTGGGTTCAGGGGCAAGCTGCCACATCAGGTGCCCAGGGCCTCTGTAACACACTGACTCAAATTACCCACCATGCCTGTATCAGCCTCGGTAATTTGCCTTTGCTCTGCACCACCTCTGCTCAATTTTCAAACTCTAGATTCATGTTGCCCATTTTAATCCAAAAGCTGCATTTGGAAACATCACCAAGATGAGATTTCAGCCACAGGATTCTTTAGTGAGAAAAAGCAAAAGGCAGAAATCAAAGATAAATCAAGAGAGATACAGATACAGGGGGAGGCAATGGAGCTGAAGATGGTAATCGGCTGAGGGAGCAGAGGGGGCAAAACAGGACCAGGACAAGCTGAAACTTCACAAGTGAGACTCTTACTTAGAATGAAAATTAACTGAGATCTTGTCAGTCACCTGTCAGATACCATAACAGGAATTGTCCTTCACCCTCTGACTTACATGACCCCACAGATTGCTGTAGAGCAGTAAAAATAATAAAAGTTCTGTGCAAACGGAGCTGCTAGATGATGACGTTCATATTATGAGTCAGGATTTCTGCACTAGTCCAAGGCCAAAATCCAAGCAGACTTAAGAACACAAAAATCATTATATGTAAATTCCTCAGAAGCAATCAGGAAGCAGGTTAATGCCTTTGGTCACCTCCCTTTAATGAGTATACAAATTCCTGAAGAACAATATATCTACGGCTAAAAATATACCACAGGCATAATGCATGGAGGCACACGGGGTGACTGTAGAACCAGGTGACACAGAAATGTCAATCAAATCCTACACAGAAACAGTAAGTTTGGAAAAGACCTCCAAGATCATCAAGTCCAACCTTTGAAGAAAAACCACTGTGAATGGAGGCTCTGCCCCAGTAAGGTTGCCTGGACAAGTCTCTAAAGGCCAATCTCCATACAAGAGACAGAGAGACACAGAGCACAGCGAATACATGTTGGCTACCTGACATACTAACACCTGTTAAAGTCTCCACCCAGGGTACGTCCCACCCACAGCACACATCCTTCCTGTGTGTGCAAACAGTGACATGTTTACATTGGGGGAATTCCAGGTGGGATGATGCCCCCGAGGCCCTGCATCCTTGGAACGGTACTACAGTCACGACAAAGCTGGGCTTGTGCCCCTAATCCTCCAAACAGGAGGCAAGGGATAAACTCAGTCACTGGGAAACGGATGTTGAACACATCCTTCCCACACCTCCTGCCAGCTGCTTGCAGCAGGGCTGGCATGAGATTGCCAGCTGCTAACCTTAGTGGGAGGTGCAGTGCCACAAGAGCAGGTAGATGAAACAGGGAGAATCTGTCAAGGATTTAAGAGAAACAAAAAGAAAAAAAAAGTTAACAAAAAAAAAAAGAATTAAATAGAAAAGGGGTTGGGGGATAATTACAAAACAAGTATTTTTAATGGTTGCTGGCAGAAACCCCAACCCTTGTATTTAAACGGCTTTTTTAATTAAAAAACAGCAGGCTATGAATGCTAATCTCTCTGAGCAGAAAGCTCCTGATGGTTTGCCTGTTTCCAAAAGACTAAATCAATCAGCAAGAAGGCTAACCCCGTCTCGGGAACAGACATTTCAGAAGGGCCTAAACTTTCAAAGTCTTCGTGTGCCGCACTCCTGTACGCACGAGGCAAGATGTAAACTAACACCAAAACAACAACATTCACAAAAATGTCCAATGGTGGTTTAACTTTTTTTTTTCACCCCCTAGATCTGATCTGTCTTTCCTTGTTACTTCAGAATGTTTTTTTTCTAGCTAAAAATATCAGTGGAGGCCTGCCAGGCTAAAATGTGCAGTTTGAGTCCCTAAGTGTTTGGGTAGGGAATATTCCAATTGCTCCACATTTTTGCCTATGTAAACTATTTAACTTGCAAATCAGAAAGCAATGTTGTATGACACACTTGGGTTTTTCTTGGAATCTCAGCAGACATGCAGTGAAAAAACCCCAGCATATAACCAGCACAGAGTGAGAGGGGAGAGAGAGCAAGAAAGAAAGGGAGAGAGAGAGGGATGTCAACCATATAGTACAAAAATAAATTGTTAGCAATTTTTTATGAACTGAGGTTTCCCAAATGTAAAGCAATTTAACAATTTTGTGCCATTGCAATTCACAGGATCTGTGGGTAGAGGGATTTTAAATGAAAATCCAGCCCTATTCTAGTCTGTGTCAAGAATTATGTGTCATTTTGTTTCTTTCCCACATTTTGTATTTGTATAAAGTGTTAGAGAAAGGAAGCCTCGTCGGGGAAGGCCACCACCAGAAAACAGCGTGAGAAAAATCCTGGTGCTGCAGAGCAGTGGAAGGCTTCCTAATCTGGCACCGACACAACTTGGTTTAACTAGGTTTGGAGACTTTTCCAAGCCAGAAAGTGCCTGTTTCCAAGCTGGGGCTCTTCACCCTGCTCCAGCTGGGGAAGTGTTGATGCTGCCCAAGGGCTTGGCTTGTGCCTCTGTGCCAAATGGCACGTGGGGCTGAGGTCACAGGAACAAAGTGTGTGACCTGATGCTGTGGCTCAGCCCAGCTCTGTCTCTCCTGGGCACAGGGTTCACAGGTCTTGCCATGCTGCCCCTCAGTCGCAGCATCAGTAACTGGAAGTCCACGTGCAGTTGCTGGAAAAGGAATTAACAGAGAGCAGAGTCCAGGAGCAGCAGTGTGGCAGGGCTGTGCTTCCACATGTACTCACGGCACGCTCAGAAATCATGTCAGTAAGACTCAACTCTAAGCCCTGCCTGTGGAGACACTCGTCCTCCTTCTCCTCCCTTTCACCACACTCCTTTCTGTCGCCTGGCCCGTGCTCTCTGCAGTCATCTCTTTGCCTAGAGATGGATCTGCTGTTCATTCCCCTCCAGAGCTGCTTCCCCAGCATGTGGCTCATGGGAGAAAAGCTGGGAGACTCCCTCCCTTATGAGAAGCACTCAAGTCGTGTCCTGCCCACCTTCCCTTCACCACTCTTTCCATTCTCCTGTTTCAGGGCAGCTTCAGAGCCGTCAGTGTCGGGCTGCAAGATGGACAGCAAGGAGCAGTTCTCAGACTCCTCTGAAAGCACCAGATCCCCACCTGACACACACAAATGCTTTCCATCTCCAAACACCTGGTCTTTTCAGCAGCACCACACAGCAGAGCAGGTGCTGTGCCAGTCTCCTGGCCTCTGCTTTCTCTCCCCACACTGCTGTGCCATTTCTTCCTCCTCTATCATTGTGTCAGCTCCTGCTGATGAAGCTGACCTCCCTGCTCTTCCAGACTTTGCATCCGAGCCCTCCAGCACACACATTCGTCTCCAAGCACACCGCGCCATTAAGGGAAGTACATTCAAAATTAGAAGCTGATCACACAGTTTGCACTGGAGCTGGGGAGTATATAAACCCGGTAGGCTCCTTGCAATGCCTATGCTTTTCTTAACTGAGCGTGCCTTGTTCAGGCAAACCACGTGTGGGGAAAACCACAGCAGAAATACCACGGTATGCAAAAAAAAATCCAAGTATTTATATGTACCAAGGTGAACCCAGACTGGTGGCCGCATGAAGGGCAAAGATGCTCAAAAAACATTTTGTGGCAAGCTGTTACAGAGAAAGAAAAGGTAAATAAGACCATCACTGATGTTCACATCTTTTCTAGCATCTGACTGCATCAGGCACCATGGCTTTTGAATGGTTTCTTCACGGGCAGGGAGAGTTTACGATCCACCGAGACTGACATTGAGAAAAGTGACAAGTGAAAAGCCTCAAAGATATCACCACCCACTCTGCATGACCACACTTGATGTGCCTGGATGCTTTGTACAGCTCATGTCATAACTTTGAGGCACCCTGTAAGACTCAATGATGAAAGTAGCTTTGCAGAGATGCTATTCAAATTACTGCCTGGGTGCCCTTTTGTCAAATTAGGCTAAGCTTTCACTAGGATCAAGGTAGGGAACAGCTCCAAGGAATTTCTCTGCAAATTCATTTTGCAGGATGCTGATTTCTCATTATGAGAGAACACAAATCCATTTGACAAGAAATGTTCTCTTTCTGTTCTCATTTTGTTTTCACAACCTATGGCCTAAACCTCAGGTGAATTTTCAAATAAGCCAGCGCTCGTCCTTGCAAAGGGATCTCTGTAGGAAACAAAGACATAGAGCGCCTTGGCATCTTCTGTGTTACTGCATAGTGCAGAAAGAGAGCATAGGAACACCTTGACAAAAGCTGTGTATGCCCCTCATACCGCATGAAGAAACCAAAAAGACTTTGCAGACTTCCATGAATTGTGCCCCCAAGGCCTTGCCAAGTTCTTTTCCCCCTTTCTCAGACAGGTGAATACAAGGGAGAGCTGATGGAAAAGGAGGCCCGTGGACATTCCCAAAGTGAGATCAAACGGAGATCAAATGAAATCTCCTGTACTTCAAAAACCACTCTGTGCTCCAAAACCAGTAAATTGATGCTTCTTGCAGTGATGGCTGAGTTTATACATTTTGCATTCAACTGCCACACTGACACTTGCCATTCTTGGCACAGAGGAGCTAAATTTATCACTGTCTTCTTTAATATGCCCTAAGAAAGACAAAACTAGAGATGTCCTCCTGTCCGGGTTGCTGGCAGCTCCCCGTTGTTAACCCAGCCATGGAACAGGCAGTGCTACAGCTGTACCAGAAAGCCTTTCCAGTTTGATTTGCTCTAGCCATTGAACAGCAGCGTGTGGATCAAACAAGGCTGAGCAGCTTGCTGTCCACCTGCTTCTCAAGTGCAACGAAGCAGAAGAAAACTACTCTGACAATTTGAAAGGGGACTACAACCAATTTAGAAGGAAATGATTGCAGTCCAACCTGATGCCTCGAACAGCATCACGGAGCAATCCTTCATCACTTAGTGTTCTGGGCCTGTCACTCTGCTGATTTAAAATGAGTTTAGGTAAACTAGTTGCACAACCATGATTCACTCTAAAACACTTCCACTCAAGAGCATCACTCTGCCTCGCTGGTACCTTTATAGTGTTTCTTGAAACTGACTCTTACAGATGAAATATGGCAAATACATCCCCTTTGATGACCAGGAACCTTATTTTCTCTTGAGAAACAGGATGAATTCTGGGTGTGGATGTAACCACAGATTGGTTTATCGTACCTAGATCTAATTGTCCACCTATAAGAGATCTGTGAGGCTGTTGATTAGAGTGCCAGTTAGATATGGAGTAAACTTCATTGGGAACTATTTTTACACTAAAACTGATCCTTAAACTTCTGGATTTTCAGATGAGAGAGTTACATTTTTGTTTGGCTGCACACTGTTGACCTTAACATCACTTGCTGTCATGAAACTGCATTAACTATTCATTGACTTTCAGACCCAAACTACAGTTCAGCATTTTTTTTAGATACTTCAGAAAGAAGCTTGGTTGTAGCATTTCAACCTGAAGTCTCTAATGCCACTTACAATTAATTTCTTTGCCAAGAATCAATTCAGTCCATGCCCCTCTGTGCTCCAGAAGACTGTAGGGACTCTCAGAGCAAACCTCACAGGACATCACTAGAGAAGTCCCAGGGAAGTCAGCGAAAAGCCAAGCTGAGCTCTCTTACTTTTCGGACAGCACAAATACCACTAGGCTAAAGGATCCACAAAACAAAACAACTTAAAAAAACCCAAACAAGCAATAAAACCTACAAACAAACAAAGCATGAGCATCTACTTCCAGGGAAGCCTCAGGCGAAGGGAAACAGCTGCTCTCTGTGGGTGCTTTAGGTTACATGAATGGTCAAATAATGTGACCTAGAAGGGTTAAGCAGGAAGGAATAGAGGGTTTTGTGAGCATCCCACAGAATCGCAGTGCCCACAGGCCCACACAGCATCTCTGTGTTAGCTCAGTTGAGTACCTGAGATACCTGCACAGGAGATGTGGAGCCTCTGCTCCAGTGGTCCTGACACTTGCAGGAGCTCAGGGCAGAGCCTTGCACAGTCCACAGCTCCTGCCTCTCTGTAACTCCCACACATGGAGACCTGCAGACTGCTCCCACCTGCTGCCAGCACAGCAAATCCTAAAGGACCTGAGAAAAATTGGGTGCAACCCCTTTCTGCTCTCCCCTACACACTGAGAATCAGTACAGGGAGCATTAGACTTCAGAAAATGAGGTACATTTCCCATCTTTTCTGTTCATACCCAGCAGTACACCTTCATTTTTTTTACTGCAGCACCATGACATCCCACACAACAGAGAAGTTTGTGGCTTTCCATACAAAACCTAAGCAAGTTTTGACCCTTTGCACAACTGTTCCTTCCTTTAACTGCTGTAGGTACAACTACTTAGCTACAAGCTACATGGCTAGAAACTTCAAACACTCCTTCAAGAAAACATCGCAGCTAAAGCACATCCACAGACCTTCCACACACCCTAAAGTGAGTTTTGTTTGAAACTAAACTGACTGTCTTTCCAGGTGTTTGCTCCAGCTTAAGGAAGAAGTGACAGAAAGCTGCAGAAATTATGTCTAATAGAGGTGGGCTTTTCCCCCAGAATTTGAAAAGGAGAATGAACCCTCAGACTACATTGTCCAGCTTGTAGTGAAGATCCTTTCATTAAGTTGCTACGCATATTTTAGCTTCTCAGCGATTCTCACGGTATTAGGCTAATTATTGATGAATTAGGTCCCCAAGTCTTGTGAGGTGGAGAATGAAGTCTAACTCCATTATGGTACAGTCCTACTTCCTAATAAAGTCCAGCAAGGTTGGAAACAGGAATACCTTAAATGTTATCACGTGAATATTGTTTCCAAAGCGAACCAAATTATATTTATTGTCTTTTAGTCTGGCTTCTGGAATTTTAATTAATAGAAGTCCATCCTTACCTAACTTTTATCTGCAAATCTGTCAGCTGTAGTAAAGTAATACTGTACATTTCCCCTGGTTTTGGTGTTATTCAGGCTGGGGTAAGAGGAGAGAAGAGCCATTGCCAGGGCAGAGACAAAGAGCTACCAGCTGGATATGACAAGGGGGAGGCAGCCCAGCCACAGTACTCCCAGGAGCTCTCCCAGATGAGCACTAACCAGGTTCCATCCTTCCTAGTCTCCCAGATCAGATACGTTCCAGACACTGTGATATGTTTTTTGGCCCATGCCTTGTCTGGCTGAAGGGCCTTCAGTACATCTCTGTACTTTTCCTGATCCACCAGGAGTGGGAAATTAGGGTATTCAGACACTCTAGGGCAAACCATAGCACAGAGCCTCTAGGCTGGAGCTGTTGTGAAAACACTCTGCTCCAGGGAAGCATGGAGGGAAGCACAATCAAAGCAACATCACCAACCTTTGGACACATCTGGTTGTCACGGCATGACATGTTCCTGCCAATGAGGCATCTGCTCCATGAACTCCTGCGGAAGAACAAGGAGTCACACTTGTCTTCCCCACCACCGTCCTGCGTGGTAAGGAAGCCACCCCACCCCTCCCCTCCCCTGATTCACTGCACGGTGCCAGGCCAAGCATTTCGCCTCACTAAAACCACACGTGCTTTGTGGTGCCCCAGTCATTCCCTTTTTAATGGGGACAGATAGTGGCAGTTCCCCTTTGGTGCTTTAGGAAGCTCTGGCTGCAGCTGGAGAGCTCACTCTGTGGTTCACTATGATCCAACTGGGCTTTCGATGACAAAATTACAGGCCTATATTAAAATGTTATATTGAAATGATCTTATTCTTCATCAGCAAAGGATATGCCTAACCAAAACAAATTCTTCCATATCATTTATTGTATTTAAGATAATTTAATTCATGCTGGAAGGCAGCAAATGAATAAATTCCATAGCACTTTATTTAAATATTTTAGAACAAATCTTGAAAGATGTTTTCATTTAGCTGAAAGCAGACTAATAGTAGGTTTTTTCCTCTACCACAATAAAAAGTATGGGTTTCTTTTTTATTGCAGTTGTTAAAATAAATGGCATTTTTAATAAAGACTGTCCCCATAACAACATATATGATTTGATCACATTATGAAATAAATGTCATGTGAGATTATACATTTCAAAGCAGACAGTTTATGTTCTTTTAGTTATTAAATTCAATCAGTTTTACTTCTTTTTTTTTTTTCCTGAAGGCAGGTATGGTTTTGATTAAAATGTGACCCCAAAAGCAGAATAATTTTAGTGAGAGTGTATTTTCATTTTTGAAGGTTTATCTACCTTCCCATAGGAACCAAAAAGGGGAAAAAAAAGCAACCAAATGTGCCTTTCAGTGGCAGAATTGAAATTTGCTTTCCTTTGACTGTCATTTTTATTCCCAAAAAGAACATGTTACAGCACAGTGCTGAGCAGAAAACTTAAGGCTAACTAACTAGACATTATGTTTTTAGTCCAGAAGATGTGTTTGGTGATACAAGCAGTCTGTGGAGACTCCCAGTACCCATCTCCCTTGTACAGAAGCCCCGAGCCAACCCAGAGCTGCAGCCTGTGCTGCCAGACTGGGCACAGCACGCTGGTCACTGCCCACAGGGGACAGGACCTGCAGGCATTTGATTCCCTCTAGGAACTGGCTGAACGACCGCCAGATGTGAAGATGGGAATGCAGGGAACCAACCAGTGACTCTGAGGACCACATCCATGGCTCCATACAGGCTGTCATTCACTCCACAGGCATTGGATTGCGCTCTGACTGATGGCAAACATCTCTTCCTGTCTCTGGTTCTCCACCTCATGCCCATCAGAACCCTACCAGGTATCCCTGTTTGCTGAGGAACATGATTTGAGCTCAACAAAGCTCTCAGGATTTGGTGACACAAGTGAGAAGCTGGTCTAACTCTTGCACAGAAGTTAGATACTTCAGTGGTCTGGCCTTTACTCCATGCATAAGCTGCCTACAATACTTATTTCATACGATATATCCACGGTCCATACAGTGAAACACCCCGGTGAAAACCAGTACAGAAAAATAGCCTAATTTTAGTCTATCCAGAATTCCCGTTGTGAATTGCTGGATCCTTACCCTTGTTTAGGAATGCAAAAATCAGAGACCTTTGGAAAGAAAGGTTTCATGATGCCCCGAGGTCTCACTCACAACACTGAAGACACAGAAACTGGATCTGCCAGCCCCAGGATGTGACTATTGCTACTCGCTCTTCAGACACTGAGTTTCTCTTAGGTGTCTTTCTAAAGCCCTCCATCCATTTCAGATACTTCAGCTACACAACTGTCTTGTTTCAACAAATGAAGCTCCTGTTAAAAATCACTGACAACACGGGTGTTTGCTTAATAAAGAAATTACTTTTAATCTAAACATCACCATCTGTCAGACCCTGAAAAGGAAAAACAAGAAAAAAATGTTCAGTGATGCACAACCATGGAGCAACATTTGAAAGCACATCCCAGCTCTCACTGAGCATGAACGCTGAATATTAAACAAACACCTGAAGCTACATGTGCCACCACCTAAAACTATCACTTCATTTTCTGTTACGTGCTGTGACTTATGGAAAACATCGCAGGCATCGCCATCTGTGTCGCCTTTAATTATCCATAGGAAGAGCACACATGATATCTCACAGCTCATTCAGAAATCAGAGAGATGCAAGCAGGGCAGTGCACGTGTCTGAGGAGCTTTTCTTGTGCCAAGGGTAAGGGCCACGTGTGGTCACCAGGAAGCAGGGTGGTGGGGGGTCAGGCTGCACGACGGGCACAGGCACAGCCTCTCGTTTGACACTGAAAAGCTGAGGCTCCGTCCTGAAATCTGCACCTGCCCCCAGGACTTACTGACTGGTGAGGGTGACACTTATTAACACCCTGGATTAGGTGTTGGCTCATGCTCAGCTGCAGAAGGCAGAGCTATCTGAGGATAAAAAGGCGAGGGTGCATATGAGGATGCAGAGCCAAATTCTCTTCATCACTGAGCACAAAGCATGGAGGAAGAGGAGCTTCATGCAGTACTGTCAGGAATTCTACTGAAGAGAAGTTTCTGATCACTGACTCGAGCTGAAGTTGGATGAAGCAAATTGGTGGGAAGCTCGTTAGGATGGGAGAAAAGTCAGCGACAGACTTTCCCATTATTCCCAACAGCTCTGAGCAGAAAATAATCCTGGGATTAAATGATTCCACCAGCGGCTGAGCTCGAAGGAAGCCTGGTTTCTGCTCGTTGTACATCCCCCGTGCCCCTCCAGTAATCCTGATAGACCCATGCTCTGTGACTCCTTCCACAAAACACGACTGGGCCTTCTGCACATGATCCCCCAGATTCTCATCTTCTGCTCCCACCTGACACAGGCTGGCAGAGGAGCAGCAGTGCAGATTGTCTGCTCACCCCATCCCACCTCCCAGGGGCAGCTGGGGCAGGAGGGAAAGGGTTGACAAACAGGCAGAAATAGCCCCGTTACCACTGGCAACCGAGGATGACTGTGAGTGAATTCAGAACGAACAGTGCTACATCCGTTGTTTTACAGATACTTAACTGATCTCCCAATATCCTGTTAAGTCCCTCAGAAAATACTCTAAACCCTATTGGAAGTGACAGTCTTCTGCAATTAAAAATGTCTGGAAATGGAATTCCAATCCTCTGCACAAATAATCCAGACTACAAGCAAATAAACAAAATAAAATTGCTTTCTTGGAAGCAGCTGTGGGGCATCTGGAAAAAAAAAAACGCTCAAGAAACCAAAGCAGAAACAAGTGCTCCAGACTTGCTCCTCTTGCAGTTCCCACCCTGCCACCTGTCCCCTGTTCTCTGAAGCAAGCTCTTCTGCTTATCCCTTGGGAAAGATTTGCATTGAACTGCTTTGAACAGATAAGAAAGGGCAAAAAAAATGTACCTTTACCTCCCAGCATTCCTCCTCTGCTTGCACAGGTTGTCCAATGTGCTGGTGATGGCAGGAGTGAAGCCAATTAAAACCAAACTCCAGAAGTCAATCAAATCTTTTGCCCTTCATCTCTTTGTTGTGAGGGAACACTGCATGTTCTCCTCAAGTTACCTCCCCAAGCAGCAATCCCATTTACTTTTTGACCTCTGTAAATTAAAACAAGTTTGGAGCTCTCTTGGTTCAGAGCTGTGGCTCCACTTACTTGTGAAATTGTTTACTCAAGCAATTCCCACTCTGTAGCATCAAAGTTTGTTGTTAATAGTTGCAGACCACTAATCTACACGATGAATATAACAAAGCTTGTGGAAGAATCCCAAATGGACAAGCATGATAAGAGATGGGAGAAAGAGGCTGGCAAAGCTCCAGGTACATGATATTTTTGTGCCTGACCTCTTTAATTACTTGAACACCAAACTGACTGGCAGATGAGCTTTAGAGCTACTTCAGTGACTACCAAGGACTTTCCTTTCTGCTAAAAAGATGGGGTTTACTTTTATTCCATGATACGGATGTACATCCATCCAGAACATTTCACTATAGCACAAAGAGGAAATTACTTTTAAATAATAATAATAAAAAAATAACTTCACAGCACAGCAAATCTACACATATACCTCTTCTGAGGGTCACTGCCAGGGAAATATCACATTGCGAACAGGATGTTAGGGGCTGTATTGCCACCTCTGCAACACTTCAAAACAAAAGCAGCAAACCAAGTAACCACAAACTTTCTTTTTTTCTCATTTGATTCATTGGCTACATAAAATGAAATATCTATCTGCTGGTGAAATCAGCATCAAGCTGGAGAGATCCTAACTTCTGGGACTTCTCTAAAAGTAGCTGGGAATTTGCTTTTTTACACTGCAAAGTAGACTTGTTACTGACCTTCCAGGTTGAAGTGGAAAAATAATTCTTCACTGAAGTCTCATCAATCCAAAAAGTATCAAGACCTGAACCAGAAATTTCATTCTTCAACCTGAGCTATGCAAGAAAACTCTACTACTGATGAGAGATCCACAAGATGGATTAGAAAGTATTTTGCCTATGGTTTGATGTTCAAATTAGATTACTAATTCACAGAGTCCTTTTACTGTTTAATAAATTCAGATGAAAAGGAAAGATACAAATTCTCACAGTTCTCTTGCTACTTAATACATTCAGATGAAAAAGAAAGATAGAGCACAATCAACACGTGTTAATTTATGCAGATCTTTCCCTAGCTTCATGTATTAAAATGTCTTTTTTAGATAAAAGGCCAATAATACTCAGCATTTTTCATCTTCAAAGTGCTTTGAAAATATTAACTAGCGAATTGGCATAGCATACCCATCAGGTCCATAAAGATTAGCATCCTTGTTTAAAGAGCAGTTCTAGGCAGAAAGGTTACAGGATTTCCTCACTAACCAGAAGTCTACGCCAAGGATAGGGGCTAATTAGCAAATTCATAACTTGCAGTGCAGCCCTTAGATTACGTCCCGTGCTCTAAGTCATCCAGCGCATGTGATGTGTGCGCTAAACCTTGATAATGCCACACTACTTGAAGTTTAAAAGATGTAAAAAACGGGCATCTTGTAGAAAAAAGTGCAGGGGATGGGGGGTGTTGTTTCAGCAGTACATCATTTTGTTCAGGAGCAGTGCTGTGAGATAAGAGAAACTGTCACAAAGTGGGAGCTCTTACACCAAGCCAAGCCTGGCTGCTGCCAGCTCCTTGGGACCAGCCTCCACCACCACGCCCAGGGGCCAGGATCTCATGGGAATGAGGTCCAGGGAGGGGATCCCACATTGCCCTGAAAGCAAGGCTCCAGCAGCACACCCAGATGAAGCGCTTGATCAACCCAGCAAGAGTCTCACGCTGCACCACCTTCCCCTCTCCCTGCCAGCCCTCCCAGAGCAGCAGTGGCGAACAGAGGAGCCGAAGGAGCAGGAGGGCGAGCGAGCACAGGGAGAGCAGAGCTGATAAGCAGATTCAGATTTTCTGATTAGCGCCAAGGGTTATGTGAACAGATGCCTATCTCTCACAGAGGGCATAAACACATTGCAGAGAGGAGTTTCAGCAGTTTGTTTACAAAGGAAGAACACTTTCTAGCTCTCCCACTGGCAGTTTCTTCACTACGCTGCTGGAAAAACTTTCTCTACAAGCAGTTTCAGCACTTCTCCTTCTAAGTTCCTTATTTCCTTCCTGTTCATTATTTCCTTTCTGTAACATAAAGGCACTGTCATGCATGATCCACAGATCATCAGTATCAAAACCGAGACAGGAGAGCACTAAAATGGGTCTGAATTAGATTCACCTCAGCTGCTAAGGACAGGGGGTGTGAGAACTGGGAATACCCACAGAAAGGCAAAAGAACAAAGACATGCAAGGACGGGCCAATGCAAAAATCATAATGACACAGGGATTTAGGAGAAGACATATGCCACATCTATAGAGAAGTCTTCTTTTTGTGTCTTTTTATTTTTTTTTTTTAAATCAGCATGGACTTTAAAAATGGACAGCACATGGGCAAGCGTGGATCTCTATGTGCAAGAAGCAAAACTGAAAACTTTACCAGCCTGTAAGTGGGTCATGTGCAGCACCGAATCTTGCTGTAATATCAGCATACCAAAGGCTCTGAGAATTCACGCAGTGCCTGGTGTTTTTTTTAGACACAGGGTGTTGTCGTGAGCTGTTTTGGGGAGTGCCCCCCGGCAGAAGCAGATCCGTAATGGCACTTTCTCCAGTCATTCATAACAAGGCTCAGTTATGCAAGGTTATACACCGGCATCGCGATGGGCTCCGGGCCAGGAGGTGAAATGCCACAGCAATGTTCTAGCCCAGGGCCTCTAAGACAAACATCAGAGTGAGAAAGAGGAGTTCGCGAGAGTTCACGTACAGCAGCGCGCCGCTTTGGTTTGCCCTTCCCTACAGCATCAAACGCTGGGGTCGTGCCTTCACTTTCAAAGCCTTCCCAAACTAGCAGGGGACCTCCAAAAACGTTGCCAGTGGTTTGGCAGCCGGAGTGCTGTAACCACTGCTAATGGCTTTGCTCGGGAGGTAACCCTGTCCCGTGGCTTCCTGGTGGAGGAGCTTCCTTCCTCTGCCTCTTGTGCCATTACCTCGCAAGGAGATTGCAAAACCTCTGCAGCAACAGCAGCTCTCCCATGGGGTATTTGCTCAGCACCAGGACCCAGGATAAAGGATAGGGCTCTCTCCTGGCCATAGCTACTCTTGATAAGCAGCTGTCACATCTCCTGTGGCTGATCTGCCCCGCAGTCCTTCTCACTGAATGAAGCCAGACACCAAACTCAAGCGCTGTAATTCTGAAAGAGTTCGGGGCTGAATCGAAGGCTGAACGGCGCATCTCAGCACTATCTGTTAATTATAACTGTTTCTCACTACGGGTGTGAGAGTAAAATGCTCGTCTCTTATAAAGGAAACAGGCCCACCACCAAATATTTAACTGCTTTCTGAACACAGTGCCTAGCGTACAACATGCTTTATCAAAGGTTTGGGCTATCAAAAGAAGGTTGTGTACTCCATGGGAAAAATAATATCCGTTTTAGCTTTCAAGCATTTTGGCTTTTTCATTAAAAATATGTATGAGAAAAGCCTTACACTGTTGTCATATACAAAGGGGATAACAAATGGCATATACAAAGCAGATAACAAATGCTAAGAAGTGGAAATCTGTCAGCTACTAATATCAAAAGACCAGAGAAGGAAAGACAAAAAAGTTTTCCCTTGCATGCTGTTTATAGTTTGAGCAAACCAGGACAAGCCCACCGTGGGATGGTCCCTCCATCCACATCGTATGTGTCACATGGAACACCATCCAAGCTATCACCAAAGTTAAAAGGCCTTTCCTAGAGGGACAATGCTGACATAAAGCTCTGTGTCTGGGGAAAGTATCCCCAGAGCCAGGACAGTGTGTTGTGTCCAGACCCACAGCTGATAATGTGGGAGTCCCTAAGCCGCATGACAGGCAAATCTGAAACAACCTGCAGCACAAGAGCAAAAAATAATACCCTGAGAGATGTGACCAGCAGCAGAGCAGAGCTGGGAGCCACCGAGCAGCCAGAGCCACAGCTCCTTGTCCTCTGCTCCCTCCCTGCTCCTGGATCCAGCCACAGCTGAGAGATGCTGACCTGCAGAGAGGCAAAGCCAGGCAGCACCTCGCCTCTTTGGGAGGCATGTCCCAACTTCTACAAGTTCCTTTTGACTCTGTAAGCTCTAATCTGAGAAAGAAAGACAGGGGCTGGTGCAGCAACTTTGAACAGTTCACTGATTTCAGTGCTGGAAAATCCCACACGCCCATTGTCAGATAACATTAGACTGATCAGCTTCTGACTCCAGTCATTTGCTCTTGTACGTACAAGGGCAGAAAAGTCTGTCTCTGGTGACTCCAGACCTGCAGAAAAACAGAAATATCCACAAATTGCAGTAATTGAAGGTTCTGGGGGATTATATTAATCTTACAATGTAATAGAAAAAACTTTCGGCAGAATGAAGTTTCCTGGGGGACAAAACTCTAAATCTGAGGCTAGCGCTTTAATTTATAACAATAAAAATGATAATACTATTAAAAACCAAAACAAACCAAAAATCCCACAACAAATCGAAATTTGCTTTACCTTAGCAATTCAGGTAAGGTAGAAAAATGATGCATTATTACCTCTCCAGCCCAGGTTTAAACCTACGTGTTGTTTAAGTCTCTAGTTCCATGTGGCACATACAGACAGCATTACTGGCAACTTAAGGCAAAGCATACGAACAGAAGTGGAAAACTGCAGCATCTGTAGGCCAGGCTGTGAGAGCTGTGTCCAAAATGAGATGCCATAGCTCAGGCAGAGCAGCAGGCAGGCTGTGAAAATCACGGGGTGAGGTTATGAAGAAAGGCAATGATTCTTTCCAGCTTTAAAACTGTATGGTCATTCGTAATGATTAGAAATAAATTAGCAGGACCCTGCTAGAACTTATTCTAATTTTTATTGTTTTTTACCTACTGCAAACCAAGCTGCAGCCACACTGTTTCATTTACCACCTCACAAAGGTAGACCCTCTCCTCCTAAGGCCTCAGTGCTGAGAAAAACCTTCCCCCTCCTTCCATCTCAATGGGTAGCATGCATTAACACCCTCTTGGAAACGGCACAAGGTGAGAAGATGCAACATGTCCACTGGCAATGACGTCAAGGTTGAAAAAGATGTCACTTTATTAGGAAAGCACTTGTGAAAACCACTTTTTTCCAAAGCCAGGCATTGGAAAGCTCTCGGCAGAACCATTTCTTGACAGAGGAGACTGATACAAATGGACTATTTCACTGGCTTCAATATTTCTTCTGGGAAAGTTTAGAGATTAATTTCATTGTATTTGGGTAGAGAGTTTTCTCAACAAGTTTGCTCAATTTGTTAGACCACTGGAAGGGGAAGTGCACAACAAAATGTGTTCCCATGGAGGCAACGTGATTTTTGTGGGCAGAAAGGAGGAAGGGAGAGTAAAGTTGGAGAAAACTCAAACTAGAAGCATGGCTCATTGCATTCAGAGTCCAAATATTTGACATTTACAGAGCAATTATTGACCTGTGACTATGGCACTGTTTGGAAATTAAGAAAGGTTATGCACAAAATGGCAGTGACAATCCAGTCAGTCAGTACTCATATCTGGTGAGAACAAATATAGAAGCTCATGGCTTTGGGAACCATAATACATTGAACATTTTAAAAAAATCTTCTACTTGCCACTGCCTCCCTGCAACAAAGGTAAATTCTACATCAGATATTTGCCATCCTTAGTCACTAACATTCAGTGACACCGCAGCCACACAGCTCCAGCAATGGTGTCCTTCCCTACCATGAGCATCCCAGCACCCACTGTTACATCACAGGAAGGTTTGCCTCATCTCCCAGGGCACCCAGAGGGAAACTGAACATGTACCCACAGCGTTCACACTTGGGCCACCTTCTCCCAAGCCATTTGTGCAGTCAAACCTGCCTCACTTTGGTTTCTTTGATGGTCACCCCTTTCGCTCGCTCTGTCTCTCCAGAGAGTGACATTTTAATTGCACACGTCCTCTTTTTTGGTCTGTCAGCTCCCAGTCTCAGCCAAACAGCTGGGTAACTTTGGCTGGGATCCAGAGTTAACATAAGTTGTTTTTAACCTCTTGGTACAAAGGCATTTCACATGATTCCCCTGTGTGACCTCTGTGCACAAGAACCTGCTATTTAAATATGCCACCATATGCAAACCACCAACATCCCGAGACAGCTGTCCTGAGGCACTTGGCCACGGCCTGGTCCTGTGTGGCATCTGGGCACTGTCAGAGAGCAGCAAATTATTCTCACCACTTCTGAGCCAAGCACATCCTAGTACAGCACTGGAAGCGGCTCCAGAGGACCTCCTGGTGCATTTTAACACCGCTCAAGTTTCAGTTTTTACCAGTTTAGCACCCAAACCCTCTTCTAGTGTCAGACAATCATGTTTCCTTTCCAAAGGGATATTGCACGGGAGGGCTGCCGCAGGATGAGAGGGAGGGTTTGAAGCAGAGGTACAAACCTCACCATTTAAGGGCTTGGTCGTGACTGACAAACAGAAGCTGCCGACGTTCAGCAGCCCCTCTTTGCCCGGCAGCAGCAATCTCTGCTCCCAAGTGCTCAGGCACAGCTGTGTCGGAGCTGCGCTAAGCTTGGAATTTGCTGATGAAAGGACTTTGACACTAAAAGTTACTCTACTTTTTTCCACTTTCCAGCTCTCAAATGAAGGTATTACTGCTTTCTGCAAACCCTTGAAACATCAGGGCATCTCTGCTTAAGAGGTTGAATGAGGACTCGGATACAGATTTGCAAATGTTGACTTACATAACTTGCCTGGGAAATGCAGGCAGCGTTGTGTGCATCGGTTGTCTGAAGGATACAGGTGCTGTGCCACTCAAAGAGGAGGTATTAGTAAGTACTTAACAATGTGGGGTAGGCTGCTCCTCTTTAATTGCAGGGACGCACAAAGCATGAGTAGTTATTTGCTCGCATGAGCAGCTCTGTCAGCAAATGGTTATCCAGAGAGCAGCAATCCAGCCTGCACCTTACTCTCCGAGGCTGCACTCCCTGTTTTAGCCATCAGGACACAAAATCTGGGAAAACTACACACACTTGAGCCTGCATGCTTGACAGGCCCCCAAATATTTGTGTTGATTCAGCAATTCAAGAGTTATACTCATAATCCCACAGCTAAGTGTCAGTTGGCCTTCATCTCTTCTCATTCAGAGAGGACAGAATGAGAAACCATTAGTTTACCCTTGGCTTCTCTACAAAACAGTGCATTCTCCAAGGCAGCAGCCACCCATTCCGTTGATGTTAGCAGAGCACTTACAGCAGCGAGGTCCTGGTCCAGGACTGGGGTTGCTAAGCAATATGGAAATACAAATAATAAACGAATAACAGCCACCTGTAAAAGATTACACACCGAATTGTACCTCACCCTGAAAGCTTATGTTTCAAACTTCATCTCATTTGGATTCAAATTTGCTGAAATCAAATTTATAAAGAAGGAATGATTATTGTTCAGAATGTTTTGAGAGATGTAAACACTTCCTTTTCTATTACTGTGATTCACTTTGGGTTGTGGTTTTTTTCTGTTAGGCATTTAAAGCATGCAGCTCTGTGGAATACAATGACTGGTTTACTTATTACAGCACACTCTGGAAACTGCTTAAATATATTTTCCTGTCAACACGTATTTGTGATTCCTATATTTAAAAGGTGATTGTTTCTCTGTGTACACACGTGTCATTAGCATGATTGATGTCGGAACAGTGTTTGCGCTCCGCATCGGTGAGGATTAAAAGCTGCTCCTAAGAAATCCTCTTTACAATGCCCAGCTATGTAAACACACCATACTAGGACATCTCACCAGAGAAACTTCCTCTCAAGGCCACCTCACACTCGCTGTGTCTGCTCGGAGCTCGAGCAGTACGGCTGCTACTGTGCAGGGGGCGGATTCCTTCCCCGTGGGTTTGGTGGGTGACCCACTGGAAAGGTTCCCATTGCCTTTAATAGGCATCCACTGTGGCTCTGCACCACATCCCGTGCCAAGGGCTGGTCAGGGCAGACATAGAATCACACAGAACACGCAGAGATTAGGGAATGCCAAAAGATCCTCAGACCTGGGGCTTTAGGACTAGATTATGTCATTGGAATTTGATCCAGATAGTTTGGGAAAAAAAAAAAAAGTGCGCTCTCATTTAGTTTTTTGTTGCCCTAGGATCTGTGAACAAGCAAAGGTCTGGGATTCTGTGTGATAGGAAACTCCTGCAAACAATTTGGGGTCATTTTGATTTCCGGTGAAACGGTGGGAAATGAGAAAAAAAATCCCTTTTTTTCCCAGTGGTAACACGGCAACACAATTCACTCTAACCCTTGTCATCCACTTCACCCACAGACTCCTGGCCATGTGCTGGGAGCCACAGTGACCCCCCCATGCGTGCACTTGCACAGCAGAACCCTAAAGTAGTTTGACTTCTCTTGGCTCACAGAAAAGGCTTTTAGATTTGCAGTTGCTGTAGACCCAATGCTCTCACACAGAAACTGTTACACAAAGCTAAGCTGCAGCAATTTAATTGCAAATTTGAACCTTTGTCATCAAAAGATTATCCTGTCTGGGGCTAAATGCTATTCTCAACCTTTGTACACAACTGAGATAGTCTTACCCTGTACGCAAAACAAAACAAACTAAGAAAAAGGCAATTTGCACAAATTTTTGTTTGTTTGGTTTCTTTGTGTTTTTGTTTTAAGTTAAGAAGATTACAATCGGAGTGCTCTCTCCCTGGCTCAGAGGCAGGAGGGTGGCTGCAGAGGATGGACAGGTAAAACTGTGCAGATCCCAAAGTGGCAACTTCTGTGGGAACAGGATGCATGTTTTGGATTCTGGAAGAAATTAAGCAAGTCAAGGCGGTGCTGAGGCAGTAGAAGGAATTATACTAATCCATACTACAAGGGAGGTGCCATGTTACACAGCCGGATGGGGAGCTTAGTATTCACTTTCTCAGGAATGCACTCCCTGTAACTCGGTTACTTAGGAGATTTCACTCCACATTATTACTTAAGCTCACAATCACTCCATGCTTCGAGATTAATCTGCACAATAAACACAAAAACAACAAACAGAATTGGGGGCATCAAGTACAAACATGGATATTTGAGGGTTATACAGGCAGTTCTAGAGTTAGAAAGTTCAAAATGAATCCTGCCAGAAGTCCTCCAGGTTCGTGCCACTAAAATAGCAAATACAGATGAGCTTGGCATTATCTACTATCAGCTCACCTGAGCTATTCATCTTTAATAAACACCTAAAGAAAAACAATGGTGAAGCTCAGTCTGGTCTTGCAACAGCACCTGGGAAAAGTACAGGTACAGCACCCCAAGAAAGCATATCCATCAAAATATCAGTGGCTAAAATATCCAGGCTTCACTACTTGAAGCTACTTAAGAGCTTTGAAAACTCAGTTCCCATTAAATTTATCTTCCAGATGGCTTTCCAGATCCCAGCCTCAGGTCTGCACTGACATATGCCCCACGTTATAAAAGCCCTTGGATAGCTTCCTGATAAAAAGCATACAGTGCTATTTGACTTTCAGAGCAGAGGATTTGGGATTATGTCACCAGTGCTCATTTCTGACTCAAGGCATGATGCTGAGCAAGTCACCAGTTCCCTATTTCTGAGCACTATCAGTCATTTACTGATAGGAAAATCACGAGCCCCACTGGGACAATCTGAGGCTTCTTTAAATGTTTACAAAGAGTTTCAGAATGGGTACAAATCTGCATGAAAGCAGAGGCAGTTTTCATACACACAGTGGTTAAGGACAGACCCTAGAGAGACATACGGATGGCACCACACTGGAAGGTAAAATCAGTATGATGCAGCAGCAGAGAAATATCAGATGGGAAGTAGAGATCCCTCAAGATGATTTTCAGAAGTGGAATAATGGAGGTGAGATTAAGTTTGACTGCAAGTTCCTACAGTGATATGAAATCTGGTATACATTAACTCAAAGGAAGGATAACAACCTCAGCAGAGCCACTGATTACTGCTGAATTATGAGCCCTCAGCATGACAAAGCCATGAGGAGCGTAGAAGATATTTCTAGAGAAAGGCATTTCTAGAAAGATAATGTCACTGTATAATGTACTGTTGCCACCTCAGATAAAACTCAGCACAAAAGCATCACTGATCGAGAAAGATCAGACAAGTACAGGAGAAGCTCAGTAGGATAACGGCAGATGAATTGGTAATCATATCTCCCAAGAAAAATTTAAGACGGGTCAGTCTAGCAAAGGTAGAGTGGATACGATCTCTCATAAACTCTTCGAAGACAGAAAAAAAAAAAAAAGCTGCTCGAAGTTGGCAGCAATGTTTGCTCATGAACAGACACACTCTGCTCATGAGTAAATTCAACCTCGATGGTACAGGACCAGTAACTTCAATCCCATGTTACAAAGTCCAGCAGCAGGTCCAGACAGTTCAAGTGCTACAGAACGGTGGAGCAGATGTTCTTGGAGAACCTTCCAAAATGAACCAGATGATCTCATGTTGTATAAATGCTTCCTTTCCACACAGACTGCAATATTTACTTTAATTCACCTGGCATATCATCATCTTATTCCTCCACTAACCTAAGCCTTCCAAAGTAAACTGACCTACCTGACACATTGATAGAGTTTGATTTGACCTGCAGCAATGCAATTCAGGCTACAGCTGGCATGATTGCTTCATTCAGTTTATTCCCTCTTTCAAGAAAAAAAAAATATATATATATTATGATGTGTGAACTCCTGATTTGACAAGGTACCTGTGCTCTTTTTAATACATCCCTCTGGCTTTCAGTGTCCATAATTCTCAAGACAGCACTCACATTTTCTACCATCATCTTTAATACAGAAAATTCATTTGTATCCTTCTACAGGCAAAATAGTGCCAAACGAATTTAGGAAAACAAGAGAGAGATTGGCACATAGCTTACAGCACTGGGAGACAGATAGGGATTAGCAACAACAGGACTTTCTGTCCCGTGCTTAAGACTCCACTAACCAGTGCCGAGGGATTCATGGTTCTGCAAGGATGTAGGTCATGCCAGAGGGGACACACAGTCCTGCAGGAGCCTGGAGGCAATTAAAAGCGGTGATGCAGCTGAGCATCACCACAGGCAGTGAAAAGGGACTTCCCCTGAGACTAGAAATCGCAGGCAAGAACGATCTATTCATCCTCCATGCCTCTGACAAGAAGGGATGACTTGGTTATGAAGCCTTTAAAATGCAATGAGTCACTTCTCAAAAGAGGTCACCGGTTACTTAAATTTTGCTGAAGTATTTAACAGAGAGAAAACCCTTGACTAACAAATACGAATTCCCTTAATCATACCGTATGATTCTTCCAGTAATTACAAATAGTGCAAATAGTCTATTTTTCTATGCAGAGTAGAGGAAATACTGGCCAACAAGCAATTCTTCTGCTAATAATGCTCCACTAAAGTTTGTTTCCCAGACCAGAAAAGAGTTTGCTATCCAGCAATAAAAGATGCCAAACTTCTGTAGAACTGCCTGTATATTCCCTGCTCAAGGAAAAGAATGTGCCATGCGGGTTCACTGAGGAGTGGGAGGGAGGAACTTCTCACAAAGCTCCACCTCGGGAGAAGGCCATCCATGAATGCACATACCAACTCTGCAGCCTGACCAGCTGCTGGGCTGTCTTTGGGAGTGGATCCAGTGGTGCTCTGGGGATCCCACCGCTGGTCAGGAGTGACGAGAATCAAATTCCCCACACAAAGAGGATGAAAATCCAGCAACCTCTTGCACCACCAAGGTGAAACCTGTCAAGTACAGGTTCTACCTGACCTCCAGAACAGGAAATTGGATTAGCCAGGTAAGCAAAGAGACCACAAGAGCAACTTCTGCACCACCCATAACCCTGCAGAACATCACCAAGGGTTTGCCCAGAGTGTTTAACAATACTGCAGCATCGGGATGGGATCATGAGAGAATCAACTTGGTATTACGACACGTATTTGAACTGCTCTGATCTTATCCCTCCCATCATTAAGTTTCTAGTCAGTTAAAACCTCCACAACCCCTCCCAAATCACGTGGGAAAGGGCCACCTTCCATCAGTCCCAGAGACGGAGGAAGTCCAGATTAGGCAGAATTCTGCAAGCACTTTTTTCCTGGGGTCATCAGATGAGGGTCATCATTTTAACTGGATCAGCTCAACAATGCTGTCCTGTCCATTCTTTGAAAGCTGGAAAAAACAGCATTTGAGCTTTAAATTGGCAGAGATATTAATTTCAAATCAATATGAGACACAAAACTATCAATAGGCATTTGTGAGTGAAACATTAATTACTTTCCAAAAGGTGCAGTACACAAATTTCCCGGTGCCTTTACAAATAGAAATAAGCCAATAACATGATTTCATAACATTTATAAATGACTAAGTTAATTAACAGGGAATCTTCAGGGACATGATGAAGGAAATATAGAAGAACCTTGTCTGGCACTATTTGAAAGTCTCAAAGGAAGGAAGCGACTTCTTAAAAAGAGATTAATTACAAGTTTTTTTGCTTTACCTTGATAGAATGTCTGTTTACATATTTAAGCTGGTTTTGACCTTCAAAATTCTGGCAAAGAACAATTTTCATTAAACCATCTCAGTGGAGAAACTTGGCAGTTCCTCATCTTATCTCTGAGGTTAAGAGAGGATATTAATCATTTAGCAGGAATGGTCAAACAAAATATATGTAAGTCCTATCTAAAGCAACCTTTCATTTATCACAGTAGACACAGCAAGGACTGATGTATAGCAGGCTCTTCTGTCAGGCCTGATTCCTTTATGGGATTTGGTTGGAGGCTCCAGAAATAAATAATTCCACAAAAGTTGATGTCTGTCTCTAAAGATGATTACAAGAATATATCACAACATAATTGCAATATCTCTTCGCCATTCCTTGGCAATCCATAGGTATCCTCAACCAAGAAAACTCTGCAAGTATCTTGAAGCTACATTCTACAATAATAAATGTGGCTTCCCTTTCTAAGTTTTATTACTTCAGTGTCCTATTTTCTGTGAAGTTCTGCTCACCTGCTGCTCTTTGTAGCCCAGTTCGACACCTGCTTGGCCAAGCCGTGAACACATGAATAGGCAGTTTGGAAAGCAGGAACAATGTGCTGTGTCTTGTTTCTGGCACATGGATAGTACAGGGTCAAAGAAGAAAGTGTATTAGAGATAAATACTCATTTGAAGGACAGTATTTTCAGGACAGAGCTAAACTTAATAATACAGTAAAAAGGGAAATACATTGGGACATCAATTGGCCAAGAATCAATTAAATATCAGGAGGTTTTTTCCACAAAAGTAAATTAGGGTTGCTCCACAAAATGGAATTACTGTTGTATATGATACTCTAATACAAATTGACATGCATCCTAAAACATGAGATTGTATCACATTAACTAAACCAAATACAGTAGTTAAGAGAATATCAAGAACTCCTCTCTAGAGAGTAATTCCATGAAACTAAAATGAATTTGGGTAGACATAAAGGAAAAGCATTACAAAAATGAGTCATGACCTAGAAAAAGTATAGTAGGAGACTGAAGGCACTTAGTCTATCAAGGTGTTCATAAGATGGAGAAATACTGAGGAAAGATATTAAGACAGAAAAATCCAGAACCAGGAATAAGAAGTTAAACTGGAAAAATTCACAGAGAAATAAGACACAAGTTGAGCAGCGAGAGTAGCTCACTACTGGAACAAACTACTCAAGGAAAGGATGGATTTAACACTTCGATGGTCTTTCAAGACTGCTTGTTTTTCTAAGCAGCATTGCTGTGGTCCAGCCAAGGCTACTCTTCAAAGGAGGAACTGAGAGAAGTCTCCTGATGTGTTCTGCAGGAGCTACACCACCTTCAGCCCACCAGCTGATGCACCACAGCCCGCACATCTTCAGGCCTGTTAACCCCACAGCTAAAAACATCCTTCTCACGAACCATACTTAGATCACAGAATCTTGAAATGGCTCTTTCTTCCCGAGTTCCACAGGTGACTGTTTCTCATACAGCAAATGTGAAAAGGAAGTAACAGAAGGCATACTAAAGTCATGGATCAGTATAATCTGTCAAAGTGCCAAATGCTTCCCACCACTCACCTCGGCACTGAAATTAGGTGGGAAACTTCCAGGCCACCGTGTCTGAAAAACCAGGGGAACCTCTGTTTGGAGAAAAGAATGCGTTAAAGAGATATGGCTGAAAGATTTACTTATTCCATCTTACCACATCAAGACCTTCATATAAGAGTAGAATTTTCTTTGCTACAACCTATGCTTTGGCAGGGCAAGGAAAAAAAGAAAATGCTGCTCTGTGAAGACCCTGAATGGCTAAGTCTGCCTTATGGTGACAGCAGCACCACCAGATCTCCCAAGGAAATGCTCCAGCTCTGTGTCACTTATCTCCAAGAATAACAAGCAGCGATTTCACTTCAGAACCCTGCTGGCAATTTGCAAGGCAGGAATCGTGAAACACTCCCGTCTCATACTTCTCAGGCAAGAACAGAGGATGGACTCCCATTCTCAGAAGCAACTGCAATGAAAAAGGAAGACCAGGAAAACAGGCAGGGCTGGGTAAGATCAGGAACATTCTCAAGGTGTGGATTTACATGGCATAGACAGATTCACACAGAATAATGATACATCACATCTGTACTCGCACAGCTGTCCAAGTGCACTAGGTAGAGGTCCCTGACTGCAGAACAAAATCCTGATTATTAAATGCTACTTGCTAAAGGTTAAATTCTCAGCACGCTAAGAGTAATTGGACTTTTTTAATTAATAAAACTTCTCACTGATTGAAACCTTAAATGCCAGTTAAACTGCTTGAGGTTTTGCTGTTTGGCTACTGCCTTCATCTAAATTGCACACACTAATTCTTTGTGTGAAGGGGAAAAGGCCTACGTGACCCCTCTACGACTTCTTCCTTGGCTTCCTGCACCATCAGATATGGAGTCCTGCTCCACACCTGGCTGTGGCTGAGCAGATCTCAGCTACCTTATGAGTTTAGGAAAGCCACAGATTGGAAGCTGCACGTATTTACCAATGTGGCAATAAAGAGCCTTTGTTGGATGAGCTGCATTAGGGGACAACACCTAAAGAAAGGATAATACTCTAGGCTGTCCTTCCCTGTCCTAGCTGGGAGGGTGGCTCCTTGCACTGTCCTCCAAAGCAGAGATGATGTTACAACATCACCTTCAGCCTTGCTTAGCCCCAAATTCTACACCCTTGATTGCTTATTCCTGTAAGGTTGTACAGTGAAATGCAGAACTTGGTCCTGGAAGATGAAAGTGTCCTTGCAAACGCAAAGAAACCAGCAAGTGTCAAAGAATTTTAATATACAATGCAGGAAAAAAATGCAAAATCCTACTTTACAGAGTTTTAGTTTTTCATAATCTAAGACTCTTAGAGAAACGAAAGCACAGAACATTAACTTGGAGGGAGATGCTTTACTCCATCCACCTCCCATCCTACACATTTTGAGAATTGTTCTCTAAAGGTCCTTCCATAAATCCTGCAGAGGACTACATACGGAAAGGGAAAACCATAGTTCATCTGGCTCATAAATCCAAAATGTCCATATGGACTATTTTCAAGTATCAATGGGTTAATACCCCAACTTAAACATGGAGAAAGACAAGTTCCATAAAACTGATACTCTGTTAATACAAGAAAAATGGAAAACACATGAAAGTACATTTTTTTTAAACTAAACTACAATTCAGTAAGATTTATATAAACATTTGGGAAAACAAAGATACTTTTGAGTATGAAAGAAAGAATATGAAGCTCTCCCATGTAAGCTTTTTCATCTGTCTCCCCTGTGGAAGGGGCTGGTACCAGCGTGATATGGAACTATCAAGGCTCTGGACCCATCCCTCTGCTGCTGTCCCAGGACATCCCCCACGCTCAGCAAGGCGAACACCAAAGGGCGCCAACAGCCAGTACTTCTGATAATCAGCCTATCCCATGAAACCTGCACTCTTCTCCACTCCAAAGGCATGAAAGCTCATGGTAACTATAAAGGATACAAAAGCACCAACACACAGAATTCCTTATCTTCTATTTCACAGGACTTTTAGCAATTACTATACTGTAACAAAAGATAAGTCACCCCCAGCCTACCCGTCTCTTGGGTGGTTCAGGAAATTTTCTGTGACTCTTTAATTTCAAATCACTAGACACCAAAATTTAGCATCAAAGTAGGTAGTCCGATGCAATAAACATATATATTCATAAAGACTTCAGTTCCATTAAGGTTTTACTATCAATAAACAAGGAACATAAAGTTGATATTCTGCTAAATGTGGAGGAAACAATTTCCTTTATAGGAAGAAGTTTTTTAGCCAGAAGGCAGCATAGAAAAAATCCTTTAGGCTCAGCTTCTTCCTCTCCTCACAGACTCACTTCCACCTTTGTTCTGATCCAGCCGTAACACAATTTCATATGATGCCACAGGTGAGGTATTTTCCTCTTTATGGTAAACAAATGATGTCACAACCACAGCACTATGATTTCACTGCAGGACTGAACAAGTGGGTATCTGATGCACGCAATGAAAATTATTGTTCAAACATAAACAGCAGAAATAATTGCAAAAGTAAAACAAATGAACAATCACGTAAATTAATTTCTTTTTGAATCACTGCTCCTATTTTCCAAGTTCAAATGATTCTCCTTTCCTATTTAGGAACCCTGAGGGGATGAAAAAATGTTTAAGACGGTGAAATTAAAAATTAGCTATTGAGCATGAAACATGTAATGATTGCACTTCATAACGTTTTTATTGCCTTGGTGTTGTATGAATCACTTCACAGTTCCACACTGTTACGATGAAAAAAATGACACCAATAAAGTCTGAGCAATTGATGTTATGACTTCATCAGTCCGAGACCGAAGGCACGCACAGAATGACAAATATTCTCAAGAGTATGGAGAAAACTACCACCTCATTCTGAAGAAGCACAAGCTGAATCTTTGTCTCTTTCTCAACAGGGGTTATTCTCACAGCAAAAAGATGAAATCCTAAAACAACCCTCAGTACAGCTCCATGTGACACAGCCTTGCTTTCCCTCTCTGAAACTGGCCAAATGTGGGGTTCTCAAGAGCTGTGAACACAAGTGATGCACAGTTAATACAGAATGATCCCAAGTCCGAAAAGTCTCACTCCTTTGGGGTTTTGCATCAGGACTGTATCATTTTAACAATGACCTGCACTCAACTTTAATTTTTAGAAGTCTATAGATTCTGGAAGCATGAAGTAGAATTATCTTTACAATTTCACTAAATCCAAAAAAGTTCAATTTATTGCTGCTTAAAGCTTCCAAGAGGACAATAATCTCTGCTTAAGACAACAAAGCAGCATTGTAGTAATCCATCAGATACAACATCAAAGGTAGAGTGCAAAGAAGTGACTTCCTGCAGGGAGAACGTACCTGCTTTTGACAGCCCTGCTCAACAGCTAAAGAATGCAACCTTAAAATCCTAGTTAGAGTTCAACTTGGACATAACTAAATAAATATTTTGGTCTGGTTGTTAAAAACAAAACAAAACAAAAACAACCAAAATCTCCCATTTCTATCAAGCACCACTAAATTCAAACCTGTTCTCAACAGCAGAAACTAACAATTTTTTTCCTCTCGAATAAATACTAGCTTTCAAGTTGCTAGAAATCTTGACTCCGGTATTAAAAGTCTCTGGTAGGGTTCTTTCCTTTAATATAATAGCTCATATCCCTTATAAAATCATTAACAGAAAATAAAGCTCTTTTTGTTAACTCTACTCTTGCTTCCTTGCAAGTGTGCCAGAGGCATTTTAATATGGACCAGGTCATGAATATCACAAATTACAGCAGAAAGTGTGGCAACAGAAGATCAGATTATTCATTTAACAATAGTACCTTCTTCTTTCTTTGATTAAAAAAAAAAGTAAACAGTACACATTGATCTCTCAGCACAAAAAGTCACTTCCTCTTAAATCTGTGTCTTTCTGATCCTTTCAAATCCAGGTTTACAGTATGAGGTAATGGCACAGCACAAACCTTAGAATGATGAATGAGGGGTATATTACAGGGCATAATAAAACCTACTTCATTTTATGTCAAAATTCTCTCCTGATTTCCATGATGTACAGGCACAAAGTTAAGATGGAGCAGGAAAAAGTTAGTAGGTGCTGTTTTCTGCAAAGTTTCCTATGGGAGACTCATGGCAGATGAATTATGAACAAAGCAAACTCTGTACAGGCAGGCACAATTATGGAAGAATTCATATACCAACAAGAACAGCCCTGGCCATAAATGCAGTATAGAAATACGAAATCAAATTCACAGTTAATTTATGCATCAGTATTGCAATGCAGAAAATAAGACCACATGAAAGTTCCTATTTTTCCTGGGTATTGCTGGAACATGCAAGTGTAGCTTATTTCCCTACTCGAAACAGACACACTGGGAAAGACTCCTACCATCTTCATATGGTTCATGGCAGGGGAAAGACAAGAGTAATGACCACATAGAAGCTAAAAGATGTTATTCACACACTCATTACCCACTGCAGAGCCCCATGCATCTTGCCATTCAACCACAGTGTGTAAAAATGGCCTATTACTAGCAAAAACTTATTTCCAGCAATCCAAAGATTCAGTTCAAGTTATAATACAATGAAGAGGTGTTTTACTTTTAGTATGTCTTATTCCTTTAACGTAACTCAAGAAGGTTTCAGGTGACGCTCACACTAAATGCCAGTTGCCCAGTTCAAAGGACATATTTATTAGCCCCCAATGACATTACACTTCAAAGGGAAGTGAACTTCTTTTGTGCCATCCAAACATCCCTGTTTTACTCCCATAAAACCTGACCTGGGCTGATAAAAACTCGAGAAAAAAAATTAAGGAAGACTTTCAAGATACCTTCCCCAAGGAGAACATTCAAATTCTTCAGCAGTATGCAGCATTAACATCTGATGGGACAAGTCTGTCAAGGAGAAGCCTGAGAAAGATGATGCTGGTTTTGCAGAAAGAATTACCACCTCTGATTTTTGGGGCCAGGTTGGAGTCCTAACTCTAATTAAATTCTAATCTGCTTTTTCTAGGTTTCATAAAATGCTGCCTCAAATAGGATTATCTTCTAAGAAGTACAGCATTAAAGAATCTGTTACAATGAAAACATATTAGTACTAAAGCCATACAAGACTGAGAAAATTAAGGACAATTTCCCCCAAACTAGTATCACTTTAAAAAAAAAAAAGTGCCTTGGTATCACTTAAAAAAAAAAATCGTACATTCACAAGTCTGCCTGAAAAGTGGGAACTTGCTGTTTAAATGTTTCTTCAATGTTATCTCTATTTTGTTCTTTAATTAATAAAAGGATACATGCACTGACATTATAAACACTAATTTGCTATTTAGCATCCCAAATTAGGAAGCATAAACATTTATGCACTTCATTAAACACTACCTAAGAACACTTTTGATATTAACAGGAGACAAGCGAGGCTGTTAAATGCAATTTCAGGCATACGTTAAGACATCGTAAAAAGATACTCCTGCTCTTCCCATTCCCTGCCATGGAAGCTCCCTGCTTCCACCCTGCTGGAACCAGCCCTTATGAAACAAATCCTTGAAATCAGCAAGATCTGACACATCTGCACAGTCTCAGTCTAAGGGTGAAGGAAGGGATGGGAATGCAGGGACAAGAGCACTGAAAAGTGGGGTGTACCTGTTAGGCAGCATGGCATTAGATTGGTACAAGGCAATCATGAAACTGGACTGCAGAAAGCATAAAACAAATATTTACACCCTGAATTAAGACATCATTGAAGTACAGGTGAAGTACAGGAAGAAACAACCCGGTGTTTTTCTCTATCCCTTCCAAAAGAGGCACTGCAGTTCTAACACTCCTCCTCTTCTCTTCCCTCTTGCTTCCACCCACCCCCCAGCCCTTCAAAGAATTATAGAATCATTTAAGTTGGAAAATACCTGTCAGTTCATCATGTCCAACCATTAACCCAGCACTGCCAATTCCACCACTAAACCATGTCCCCAACTGCCACCTCTACACATCCTTTAAATACCTCCAGGGGAGGCGGGTCCACCACTTCCCTTTCCAAATTATCTACATTTACAGGACACTGAAATAGGCTTCACATTGGGGTAAACCAGTGGTACAGGAAGATGATGAGAAATAGGGAGTCTTTCAAGACTGTAGAAAGCAGAATTGCAGTGGTAGAAAAGAAACAAATGCTGGTACTCGGGAACAGGCAGCCTGAAAGGTAGATAATCACATCTGTATGTGTAAAATACATTAAAGGTTAACCAATATCACTAATATAACAAATCCTCAAAATTCATCAGTCCAGACTTTAAGTTCTCTAAATCCTTAATGAAAAAAGACTTCAGACTATTTTCTTTCACTTACAGACAATTAGATATAATTCAGATGACAAAGTATTCCTCATAACTTTGCACTGCAAGTCTAACTTCAATGTAGAAAATTATTTTTATTTTTAATTGAAATTTGTATTAAAAGTGTCCATTATTAAATTATGGACCCAGACAAAATGGTACTAATATATACATAATCTTGCCATAAATGTGGCAATTTCAAAACTGAATCATTGAAAATACAAATACATTAAAAAGAGTGTTTCAAGAGCAGTAATATGGACACATTGAAGAACTTTGTACCACAACCAGAAATCTGAAAAGTGTCTTGGTGCCCAAAAGAAACCTGCTTTTAGATTTATTAAAATAAATTATCATGGTTTTACAACTTACAGCTTTGAGTCCTTTGTTGTTTATTAGTTGTATTTTTTTAAAACTGTAATGGCAATGGTGATCTACCTACAAGATAATAAGTGAAAAAGAAGAGTTCCTTGTGTGTTTTTGATCAAATATATTGTTAGAGATCAAAACAAAGATTTATAAAAACAAACGATTAAAATTTCAGTTCAGAAAAACACTTATTAAAATACAATAAAACCCTTGTCAATAGCAAAGTGGATTTTGTACAGCAGATGTTTACTGCAGCTTAGATCCAGTAAAACTAAACACAGGCCAAATGGGTTGGTGTTCGCAGAATTACAACCTACGTACAGAACTGCAGGTAACAAACTGCAACTCCTTGGAAAAACCTTTGAAAATTCATTTTTCATTGTGAGTGAACTTACAATGTATCTTACATTATTTAAAAGCAGTTTACACCATGACAGAACCGCTCAAAAATGAATCAGTTATAGGAATGAGAGCAACGCTTCAAGTCAGCTTCTCCCATCAGCAAAAACGCCACACAAATCAAAAAACAACACTTAAGTAAAACACTAAGACTTTATTAAAAATCCAAAATTTATTGCAAATTGTACTTTGCAATTTCCCTCCTTTCTTCATTTTTACATGATTTATTGATATCCATGATTTTTTCACAGATGTACTTGTTGACTTTGGAGAGTCTCTGTGCAATTTCAGTTTCATCCACAGTTTCTTGTGCTATTCTATCATACAAACATTCTGGGGAGAAAAAAAAAGGAGAGTCATTAGGATACTTTTAGAAAATAATATAGCCCTGAGTTAGGCTAACTACACAAGAGACTGCACTGAGTAAACACTGTGTATATTTGTTGCAAGACAAGAGAAGCTTTCCTTGATTCACTGGCTACCCTGTTAAAGTCAACATTTTTTACCAGGCTTGAATCTTTGGCATGACAAACTTTCAGTTATGCTGTGACTACATTAATAGGCTTTCTACACAGAAACAAGCCTAAACCCAATGTTTTACAGTGTCAGTCTTGCCTGCCTAACTTCAGTATTTGTCTGTAACTCCACAGCAGATTTAGTCTTTTCCCAGAACTATTGTTATCTACAGTTCCCTGTGAGCCACTCCTACCTTACACCTTCAGGAGAGTAGGTAAACAATAAGGGTTAGGAAGAGAAGCAGTAGCCAGTAGGAGAACACTTTAACCCATTTATTTTTTTTTAATCTGTTTCATATACTTTAATGTCTGTGTCTTATCAGATGCTCTGTCCCTGGGTGTATTTTATTAGTAGATGATTTGGGACAAGAGCCTTTTTGCACGTTTGAACAATACACTTTGTGAACTTAATTGGAAGACAAAAAGCAAGCAATAGTAGTAACTGAAAAAGCAATGAGGGCAGTGACAATTGTTCTTCACAGAGTTGGTAGTTCGGTGCCAGAATCCTGCAGAGGTTACTGAAATCTGAAGTAGTGCAACACACACAACTCCTTAATGACAGGCAGGTTTGGGATTCTTTTGTGTTTTCATAACCACAACGATGTATTTTGTTCTGCAGGCTTTCCAGATTGGTTAAACCAACTCTGTTCTGCTTTGCCTAGTGATCTATTCCACTAACCGTTTATTGCTTCATATACAGAAAGCCATAGAGATTATTGCTTAATTAACATGGTTTACAACATTTCTAATGCACCATATTAAAAAGTTATGAAAATTAAGTACTATGCATGCTTTGTAGTTCATTTGGAAACCTCTGAGAAGTTTTATAAAAGGTTATTTTGCATTAACAAGGTTTATAACAGTGCTCATGCATCATACTTTCTATCATTTCTTTATTACATACTACACAGTTGGGATTTTTAAGAAGCTAGAGATATCAGACACATTAAGAGCTAATGTTGTCATTCAAAAATCTATTTTAAATAAGTTAGTCTGTGTCCACAGAAGGATGAGAACATCTAAAGCAATGTGAATTTTATGTTGTCAGACATACTGAATATAAAATAAATGAAATTAATCAGCATACAGCCTGATAGCTGAAATGCTGATCATCAGTAAACTATGATTAGAAATACGACACCTAAGAACCTAAAGAAACCCAGTGTGTTTGCAGGTCATAAATTTGCCCTGCAACAATCTCAGGAACACTCCCAGGCCATGGCAGGTACACCCAGTAAGGTGAACGCCCAGTAAAAAACAAGCTATACTATTTATTTAGCCACAATGTCAAGCAAAGAATCACTTGACAGAACTCATTCATCAGCTGTAATTCTTAAAGTCAGCATGATCCAGAGAGACTCATGATCATCACAGTTTTATCTCTTCCAAGTCCTCCATTTCTATGAGGAGGTGCAGTAACAGTAGTTTAGTTCTCACACAAGGATGCTGGCCTAGGGGCTCCAAAGAGTGATTTGGGGGTTCTGCTCCATTTTTGGCTTTAGAGGAGCATACAGACACCCCTTCGTATTGCTGAAGGGAACAAAGATTCAAGCAGACCTCAAAAACTAACAAGGAGTTTCACTTCTTTCTGTGGTGCCTGATTCAAATCATTGGCTATGAAAACTTGAACTTCCTCACACTTCACCTATTTGTCCACTTGCTAGTCATTTGTTTTGTTTTGTTTTCTTCTCCATGGTGGGGCAAGACCTGCTAACACTGACGCAAATGCAGAGGACACGACAACATGGAAAATTATGGTTATGAGCTACCCAGTCCCACTAAAACAGGAAACCTGTCACCTAAAACATTGGTCATGCAGTTTAACTGGTTCAAGAGGAGATTGGACAGGCTTGAGTCTAACAAAATAGGAGTCAAAGACAAGGTGAAAGAAACACTGGAAGGAGGAACATGGAAAACTAGGGCATGTAACAGCAGAATTCAAATGAGGGTTGAGGCTGGAAGCAAAAGTATGACAGAAAACACAGAAAAACAAGAAAATAGGGAAGAAGAGCTGAATTGCTGGCGAGCGTAAAGGTATGGAAAAGAAGAAAGGGAAGGGCCCCATCTGCCTCTCATCATGTACCTGCTGGAGCAAACTCCCAAACTCACTGTAGTCAAAACAAAGGGAGTTAGAAGAAAGTTGCCATTTAAATGGCTCAAGCAACACAGAGTGGCCCTATCAGAAGCAGAAGAGGAAATTCTCACAGCAGCAACCTCGCATCAGTGTTGAGGAGCAACAGCCTCCAGCAGGGAAACTAGAAAGCATTTTGCAATGGGCCAGTGAAAAACAACGCCTTCTTACTGTGTGCTTGTAAGTGTGCATCTGGATAACCAATTCTGTTTCCATTTGGAGCTGACAAGGGCAGCAACCGCCACAGAGCGGATTCCTTATGTGGCCAGTACATTATTACTCAGCTAATGGGTAAGGATTGTACCTAAAGGCCCCAGCCAGCCCTAGAAAATCAGCACGGAACAGCTTCCACTTCCACATATATTCCTGAAGCAGATTAGTAAAAAAAACGCTAAGTCTTTTACTCATTTCCTACAAACTAAGAAATATGACTGTACGGAGTTTCCAATTTTTCCCCACACGACACAGACACAGACACACGCACACACTCAGAGAGGAATCGTATTTCTTACTCCAAAACATGGTACTTGCAAGGCAGATTACAACACCTCTTAACGAGATCACAGTTAAGAGCACACAGCAACTAAGAACAGGAAATGCAGAATAATGAATCTCTATCAAATAGGGAGATTTCTTTCAGCCCTACTGCAATTTTGTATGGACACAAAACCTAAAAATCCAATTTCAGTATGCATTCCATGAGGAATCAACTCAGTTCTGACTTAAAAAGAAGCCTGAAATACCAAGAGAGACAGAAATGATGCAACACAGGCATGATGATACAAAGGTACTGAAATTCACCCTTCATTTTAAATAAAGGAGAGGGCCTTCTCTCTCTCAAAGTACTATATACATGGACTCAGGCTTGTTACTGAAAGTGTCATTGCAATTTTCCCTGCCAGATGAGGTCAGCGATTTACACTTCCTGTCCAAATTCCAATTCAAGTGCAGCAATTAATTTTTACTATTTCCATTTTCTCCACTTAAAAGGGTAAAGCTATACTTTCTTGCCTTTGAAGGTACGCATATTTTATAGTCACAGCTATAATGGTTTCTGTGTCTCATGCCAGAGCTGGTTATATTCGGGATGAAAGAATGTGGTAAAGCTACTCTCGGTCTTGTTAAAAGGAATATATGCATTTTAAAAAATCATTATGTTATAAATGAATCCTAGAACAACATGTTCTTCAGGCTGAGAGACCTGCCCTACAAGAGGTTTAAAGTGGTGATCTCCTTGAACCTTCCTGAAGTCAATGTACAACCCTTCAGCTGTGAAGGCCTGCACTGTGCACAGCTATTGCAATGTGTTTTACTTTTCCTGGGTACGTATGCACTTCACAATGCAATAGCAGTCTGAATTACAGTCTTTAATCAGTTAATTTTAAATGAGCTGAAAAGAAGCATCTTTCAACTCAGTGATTAATGGTTAAACTCCAAAGCAGGAAGCAAAAGTTTTCAAATAACCTACCTCTGACAATGCTTAATTTGTGAGGTGAGAGAGGTGGCTTGGGAACGGCATCTTTCTTTTTTTTGGTTGCAACTCCTGTGACACTTCTGTTCTTGAGAACATCTGTTCCCCAAATCATAACCGCTAGATTTTTTGTATACTTTGAATCTCCTTGTGTTACTTGCAGCTGGTGCCATTTCTCCTCATCTACCCAAATTCCACTGCCAAGATGGACCTAGAAGGTAGTAATAATAACAACTTATCTATGGTATGTAGCACACAACAGTATCCAAGTGCTGTAGGAACATTAATATTAGGTACTATAATAACAGTAATTAGGGCTGAACAAATCCATTTTGCCTAACTCTGAAATTTCTCCAACTCTGTGGGTCAGGGAGTTCAAGTCAACCTCTATATATAATATAGTTCCTTTTTGTAATCTCTACTTCTTCCCCCCCCACATAACCTGTCTCCTGAAAGACTGTGGTCAGGAACAGAGATCGAAGAAGGAAACAGTGAACACATCCAGTATTATAAAGTTATGCACAGTATATAAACCAAGCAGTTGCACCAGCCTAATTCAGGAGCAAGATGAAACAATTCCTTTCAACTGAAACAGACTTTACCCAAAGCATATTTCAGAGGCAGTAAAGAGGGAACTACTTCCTAAGTCGTATCCTGTACCTGTTGACAAAATTCAGCCTGACTGTTTAAAGCAACTGGAGGGGGAGAAAGGATTTTGAGAGCTCCAATTTCAATATAAACCAAGAGAGTCTGGAAGCTTTGTAAAACTTCCAATTCTATCAAGAAGTGTATCTATTATGTGTGATCAATGTACCAGATGAACACTGTTTTGTGGTTAGGCAATGAGCCATTGCTGCAATATCATAAACTTCCCATTATCCAAACCATGGGAAGTAGAGGTATTTCACTGAAGTAGTAAAGCAGGCTAGTATGGTGTGAGACACTGGATTATTACATTAATTACTGGCTGGGACCAACTCGAGCGTGTGTGTGTGGGGAGGGACAGGACACATTTCACAGAGGTGTGATGCCACATCCCAGCCCCTGTGAAACTCATTGGGCAACCCTGGAACAGTCGTCAGTCAAAAAATCCAGCCTAGGTCCAGCTACAGAAGTCCAGGAAATGGAGGGTTTGACCAACCATGGGGATCTAAGGGTGGTAGCTGTAATTCTCTTTTTCTCTCTTTCTTATGTCTTCTTCTCCTAATATCCTTTCTTGATATTTTGGGTAACTTAAGACCAGATGGGCTGGATTTTGCTGAATTGTATGGGTTAGCATGTGTTAAGTCAATGCTTTGTGAATGCTTTATTTTGGTTAATGTCTTCTTCTCCTAATATCCTTTCTTGATATTTTGGGTAACTTAAGACCAGATGGGCTGGATTTTGCTGAATTGTATGGGTTAGCATGTGTTAAGTCAATGCTTTGTGAATGCTTTATTTTGGTTAAATGTTACCCTTTAAACTTTTGCCAAGTACTCTTTATTTTCTAAAGTTTACCAGTAAAAATACCCTCTGAGAAAACGTGTGCAGCTTTTCTGTGTTCTCTCTTACGGTGTTAAAGGAACCAAAGGCTCTTCTAATATATCTGGAGGGCAGATATTGTTGGAACCTTGTACATTTTTAAAGTAAAATTCCTTCAGTGAGCTTGTAGCTCAGGTGCTGGGTCTTACATGTGACTGCTGGGCAAAGCAGTGTGAAGCTGTTGTAGAGTCTCCAAAAGGAAGATGCTCAAGTCTCGTTTTGATAGTCTTGCTCAGCACTGATTGTGCTGGTCAGACTCCCACTGGGCTACCCTATGTCTCTAGCACAAGATTGCCAGTGCTCCAGTCTGTANGAACCTTCCTGAAGTCAATGTACAACCCTTCAGCTGTGAAGGCCTGCACTGTGCACAGCTATTGCAATGTGTTTTACTTTTCCTGGGTACGTATGCACTTCACAATGCAATAGCAGTCTGAATTACAGTCTTTAATCAGTTAATTTTAAATGAGCTGAAAAGAAGCATCTTTCAACTCAGTGATTAATGGTTAAACTCCAAAGCAGGAAGCAAAAGTTTTCAAATAACCTACCTCTGACAATGCTTAATTTGTGAGGTGAGAGAGGTGGCTTGGGAACGGCATCTTTCTTTTTTTTGGTTGCAACTCCTGTGACACTTCTGTTCTTGAGAACATCTGTTCCCCAAATCATAACCGCTAGATTTTTTGTATACTTTGAATCTCCTTGTGTTACTTGCAGCTGGTGCCATTTCTCCTCATCTACCCAAATTCCACTGCCAAGATGGACCTAGAAGGTAGTAATAATAACAACTTATCTATGGTATGTAGCACACAACAGTATCCAAGTGCTGTAGGAACATTAATATTAGGTACTATAATAACAGTAATTAGGGCTGAACAAATCCATTTTGCCTAACTCTGAAATTTCTCCAACTCTGTGGGTCAGGGAGTTCAAGTCAACCTCTATATATAATATAGTTCCTTTTTGTAATCTCTACTTCTTCCCCCCCCACATAACCTGTCTCCTGAAAGACTGTGGTCAGGAACAGAGATCGAAGAAGGAAACAGTGAACACATCCAGTATTATAAAGTTATGCACAGTATATAAACCAAGCAGTTGCACCAGCCTAATTCAGGAGCAAGATGAAACAATTCCTTTCAACTGAAACAGACTTTACCCAAAGCATATTTCAGAGGCAGTAAAGAGGGAACTACTTCCTAAGTCGTATCCTGTACCTGTTGACAAAATTCAGCCTGACTGTTTAAAGCAACTGGAGGGGGAGAAAGGATTTTGAGAGCTCCAATTTCAATATAAACCAAGAGAGTCTGGAAGCTTTGTAAAACTTCCAATTCTATCAAGAAGTGTATCTATTATGTGTGATCAATGTACCAGATGAACACTGTTTTGTGGTTAGGCAATGAGCCATTGCTGCAATATCATAAACTTCCCATTATCCAAACCATGGGAAGTAGAGGTATTTCACTGAAGTAGTAAAGCAGGCTAGTATGGTGTGAGACACTGGATTATTACATTAATTACTGGCTGGGACCAACTCGAGCGTGTGTGTGTGGGGAGGGACAGGACACATTTCACAGAGGTGTGATGCCACATCCCAGCCCCTGTGAAACTCATTGGGCAACCCTGGAACAGTCGTCAGTCAAAAAATCCAGCCTAGGTCCAGCTACAGAAGTCCAGGAAATGGAGGGTTTGACCAACCATGGGGATCTAAGGGTGGTAGCTGTAATTCTCTTTTTCTCTCTTTCTTATGTCTTCTTCTCCTAATATCCTTTCTTGATATTTTGGGTAACTTAAGACCAGATGGGCTGGATTTTGCTGAATTGTATGGGTTAGCATGTGTTAAGTCAATGCTTTGTGAATGCTTTATTTTGGTTAAATGTTACCCTTTAAACTTTTGCCAAGTACTCTTTATTTTCTAAAGTTTACCAGTAAAAATACCCTCTGAGAAAACGTGTGCAGCTTTTCTGTGTTCTCTCTTACGGTGTTAAAGGAACCAAAGGCTCTTCTAATATATCTGGAGGGCAGATATTGTTGGAACCTTGTACATTTTTAAAGTAAAATTCCTTCAGTGAGCTTGTAGCTCAGGTGCTGGGTCTTACATGTGACTGCTGGGCAAAGCAGTGTGAAGCTGTTGTAGAGTCTCCAAAAGGAAGATGCTCAAGTCTCGTTTTGATAGTCTTGCTCAGCACTGATTGTGCTGGTCAGACTCCCACTGGGCTACCCTATGTCTCTAGCACAAGATTGCCAGTGCTCCAGTCTGTAAGACAAATGCAGGACAAGAATCTGAGTACTGTCCTTAGGATGCCACTACGTATGTTTGAGGTGGTGGTCCCGACAATCAGGACACCGTGCAGCAACAGCAAGGCAACAGCTCCACCAGTAACCAGCACGGGTCTGACACGGGTGCAGCCAGGATGCAGACATTGACCCTGTGTGGAACCAGGGTATTTTGTACCTTGTATGTCTATACTGCAGTTCCTGGAGTATAGCGCAGACCCCTGAACTATAGAAAGCTTTGTTCACATGGTGATGAACTTCATTCAGTGGGACACACACTTGCTCATCATCCATAACAAGCTAAGACGTGATCTAGACATCCCAACTGCTGATCAGAGTTCACTGCACTTACTTTCAGATAATCTGTAAAAGTGCAACACACCAAAAATATGTATTAATTAGATTGCTATATATCCAAAATCTAGATTTCATTAGATCTGATCCAAGGAGGTTCTTTCTGTAACACTTCAATAAAAATTTACTGCCACTTCATGATTAAAAAAAAGTCCTGTGAACAAAATCCTACTGCAAAACTGCATCAGGAGACTCCGTTTCCCTTAAGAGTTCTGCCCTTAGTTTTCTGTGGTTTTACTCCTTTCATGTGGCTTTACAGAAACTGTGCCTGCTACCCATACAGATCTGAACAGTATCACACAAGTCCCATTAAATGCAATGAAAACTGGACAAAGCTACTGTAAAATTTTATATTCCCATAATTTTACTGCCTGTATTCAACCAGATACCAATTTTCCTTTAAATGGAAACCGGCTTTAATTATTAATGAGGGCTATAACCCCAAGAAATTTTTTTATTACGACAGCATTCTTCAAAAGCAACTAGTTGTTTAAAAACTTAAATAGAATAATATGAATGGTTTGGCTACCAGCTATGTTATAAAAAGCAAATGAAAATTCTACCTTCCTCAAAGCATAAAACCATAAAGCAAGCTGCCTTTCCTGCAGAATCTTCTACACTAAAGGGATTCTAAGAAGCTTTTCACAAGTCTGCATAGTATTTAGATCTTGTAATGGACATAAATTAAACTAGTAATACCACAAAATGAACACTCTTTTTTTTTTCCCCCCTTTCTTCTCTCTTGTTGAGCCTCTTCATAAATGTTTTTAAAAAATTCACACTCTTCTGATATTCTCTACATATTTTGTAAGGAGCAAGCAATCTGGGCTCACAATTCAGTTATTTATGATCTTGTAAAAGTTATCTGGAAAAATGACTTGAAGTTACTTAGAAAATAACTAAGTTTAGGAACGTTGTGACATACCAGATTTTGGATGTCTGTATTACATTAGTTGTAGAGACGGCTATATTTGATCAAAAATCTGATTCCTCTCTGCCAAAATTAGGGTTTGCCTTTGCAAAAGACTATTTAGTCTCTTAGGCTACTACATTATTCATTAGCTAGAAGCTACTTAAAAGAACAAGTTACAGGAAGTATTTTTTAATATTTATGGTTCAGACAGATCATCTTCTCTTTGAACATGCCTCATTTATCAAAAAACATTATTGCTGCTATGAAACTCCTATGGTAACAGCAACTATGTGACAGACAGCCACAGCCAGAGAAATCTTAGGTCTCTTTTCTATTTCTAGCACTGTTAAGGTAAGGAATTTAATCTGTCCAAGTCTCAGTTTACCTCTCTGTGCAACAGGCCCAGTACTGTTTCCTATTAATCCCAAAGCCATGGGAAGTTTACTGTACTCCAGATTCAGAAGACATTTCCTTCTTGCTGGAAGAGCTGCCCCATGGGCCAGACTCTCGGCCTGATGAAATCAATGAGAAATTTACTCCAAATTTCAGCAACTGCAGGATCAACCTTCAAGCACAATGCAATAGAAACAACAGCAAATTCAAAGCAACGCTCACCACTGTAACTGTGCTAACATCTGCAATAGATCTAAAATGTGTCTCAGATGATGAACTTTTTTTTTCCTCCTACTTTTTTTCCCTTTTCTTTCTTTTCTTTAAATGAATGCCATGGGCTCCTTTTCAGTAACTCTGTTCTCCCTCTGGAGGGAAGAGATTTATCCACTTTGAAGGAATCCTACTCAGATCAAACCTGATGCCACAAAGGGCAAGACTTTTAAAAAAGTATTTCAACTACTCTAGTGCTGCATGTCAACAAAGGATAATGAAATAAAGGCAAAAATAAGGAAAACTAGAGAAAACCACCCTCCAACACTCTAAATACATTAGTTCACATTTCTGGCATCTGAGCTGGCTGTAGCCCCAGTAAACAGGCAAACCAAGAACCAAAATTACAAAAAGAAAATTAAAGAGATATTAATATCTGTAAAGACAGAGAAAACTTCAGCAAAAGATGTGCCAAGAAGCTGACAGATGAAAAAAAGGTGCAGGAAAAGCTGCATACAAATACTAAAGGAGTTGCCCTATCCCAGAGACCTTAAGTGGAAGAGAAAAGGAGGTAAACCAAACTCACACAGCAGTATACCCTAAGTGTTCATTGCAAAAATATACACAAAATATACAAGCAAATGACATATTTCAATATATTAGGCATGAAAAGCTATCTGAACCAAATACCTGTCAAACTGCCAAGATTCTACCATTTTTCACATACATTCTGTCCTCAACAATTATGTAGAATTCATCTTCAGGAAGGAGAGACACTTGTGAGGTCAATCTCAACACAAATCTGAAAACGCAGTACTTCATGCTACTCCATCAGTAATTCCACTGCATGGCAAAGCTGGAGTGGATGCTTCCTCCTTAAAGGTCTCAGATTATAGTACCAAATGCATATATATACCAAGAAACAGGATCTGCATAGGCAATTCTGAAGGACATACAGTTTTGTACAAGAAACATAATGTTCATTTAGCGATGATGGCAACAGCTATAAAAGCAGGCCTAGGTAGATAACCACACAATGTGATAAACATGCTGGTCTGAAAAGCTATCAGTCAGGTTCTGGCAAACTAGAGCGAGGTGGTACTTCACCAACTTTATAGAAGTATCTGGAAAGTAGCACCACATCAGCTCAGCTCAGTGGCAATGCTCCTCCCAGGTTCAAGGGAGCATATCTCCATTCCAGGGTTTGTAATTACCTCTTGGATTCCACTTCAACCCAAACATGAGAGTTTCTCTGCAGTATGACTATAGCACATTATAAACAGGGAAAACCTTTTAGGAAAAAGTATTTTGGTTAAATAGACTAATGTAACCTTATAATGAGGGTTACCGACTTTGGTAAATATTCTGTGTATTTACAGATGTCACCAACTGAGGACTATGTCAATTTACTTGTGCATGCATATTTAATAACTATATTCCTTGTGTTGCACACCATTCAATGCTCTCATCCCTGAGGATATTTTTCCATGCTGTTCATATTTGTGTAACTTCACTGTTTTTCTCAGCATCATAGCACACCTTTACAAAACCTGAGGAAGTTTCTATAAGCTGCTACCATGCAAAACCCCGAGATCATGAAAATTCCACAAGAACATTGCCTGATGGACATTTGAAAATTATTCATGCTATATTTAATATAAAATACCTTTCCATTCTCGAGAATATACTTGTCCATTACTGGAACAGGGGCAGGATAGTACGTTGATGTATTTGCCTCCTCACTGAAGGTCTTCTGTACCTCAGGCTCAGGCTCAATTGATTCAGGTTTTACTTTTTCAACCTCAATGGCAGGTCCTAGACAGTTAAGAAAAGAGAGCTGTCTGCTATCCCAGAGAATATGAAATCAATCCCTTCATCACCCAAGGTTAGCATAAAATAACACATTAGTCACGTTCACTTTAAAGTTAGAAGTAATCTAAACCAAAATCCTACTTCTGAACATCAATAAATAAAAGCAGGATAAGTATCTCTGCTTTATAAACATTAAAATGTTTAATTTCAATTTAAATGTTTAATTTTATTCTTAAAGCATAAGGACAATTACAGATACGGGTAAGATTTCTTCAATGCGCACTAAGGGAACGATGTTAAAATGACACTGAAGTTATAAACTAAAAGCAACAATAGCAATTCTTCAAATAAGAATTGCTATACAGTTGCATGGAAACCTGCATAACTTACTGTGATAATTACATAAATTATCCACATAGAATTACAAATTTTATAGAAACTTGAAATATCTTTAGATATAACAGAACTGTATAAAAAAAGCGAGGATCTGCAGAAGTGCTACAAAGGAAACAGACCTAGGCTACTTATGCTAAAGTATCATGCATAAAAAGAATATCAAAGGCTTAAAAAACCCAGATAAATTAGAATTTTGACTGTCCAATCCATCCAACACTGATTTTTATTTTCAATGTAATCAATAAATACTATGCACAGATTAAACAATGGAATACTACTAAGCATATGTTTGAGACTTCAAAGGAGGATAATTATTTTGTCAGTCATCAACTTTTCTTTTCCGGATCGAATTTATAAAATATTCCTAAACAGACAGAAGAACAAACTAAAATAGTTGTAATTAACTGGATTTCACGATTCCATTCATTGCAGTGGTTCCACCAGAAGTCTAGGCTATGGCCCCATGCCTATCATTGTCCCTTGATGTCTGTCTCCAGGATCACAAGAAGCTCCAGCAGTCACTGAAGTTCCAGGCAGGGCCCATGACTCGGTAACACAGCAAAGTTGCCCGTTTCGACCCTGGACACCAGGGCAACACTCGACTTCCAAGAACTCTCAGGATAAACTCACACACCTCTAAGTACTGTGTTGTACCAGGCTGGTGCTGAGAGCACTGCACCACCCTGCAGCCCAGCCCTGACATCTGCAACCAAGGGCAACCAGCAGGTCACCATCCCCGTTCAGGGTCCCTCCTCAGTGTTTGTGCACAAAGACCAAACCCTGAATTGATCTAACCCACGCTGGCACCAGAACCCCTGTCTTAGTCACGTATCTTAAATAGTTCCTGTGCCTGGAACAAGCACGGCATTCATTCCTCCTACTTTGCGCAGTTTCATTTAGGGATTATTATACAGTGATAGCAGTGCTTCCTCCGTTGTCAGCATTTGACATTTATCCTATAGCTTATTCTACACCTACATAGCCAGCTAAATGTTCTCAGCTGGCTGCCACTCAACACTCGGCAACGACTAAAAGTTGTCTTGGCAACTCAGACAACCCTATGCTGCAGTGCCACCAACAAGAGCGTCTTAAGAGCCAGCCTGAATGCAAGCATGGCACAGAGAAATCACAACAACATCCCATTTGCATTGTAATTTCATAGTAATCTTAGTAAGCATCTCTACTACCAGGAATATACAACGGTACAGCCAAGACAAACTGAATTTCCTAAACTTGAGACTGCTACACCAATTCAGACTCTGGGAAAGACCTGGACTGATTCAAGCCCCCAAAGCCTGCCCACAGCTTGGACACGCTTTAACAAGCAGATGCAGTGACATAATTGCCAGTGTGACACCTTTTAGCTGTTACTTTAAGAAAATATTCTTCAGCAAGGGGTTGTTTTGAGTTTTCCTGTATTTTGGAAGTCACTTTGAGGAAGACGCCTAAGTACAACAACTTTCTTCCTAGCAAGAAACGTTTATCTCATTTTAAACACTTTTACTAGTTGCTATTTAGAAGTCTTTTACTGTTTTGCTTATATTCATATATTGACACAGCTGCAATTTGGTTTCCGGAGTTTCCCCAAGAAAAACAGCTGATTGAAGTCCACAATAACCACAGCTCAGAAAACCTCTGCTGCAGTTCGTGCTTTACTGATTGCTCAGAAGTCACCACAAGAAAGCCTCTAAAAGGCCTTCTTTTATATTCTGATTTTTGATTGCCAAACAAACCTGCCTCTAACCAGGCAGTTTCATAGCCACTTTCACCAACTCCTAGACCTGCATTTTCAACCCAGCGCGCTGTGAATTAGACAAGCAACCTGCACTATTGCCTGACTGCTAATGGGAGCTGTGTGCCCGATTTACCACACATCACACTCCAAGCTTCCCCTCTCTGCGCTCTGCATCTTATTTTAAAGATGATGAAAGGGACATATAAAAATATACACCACTATCTAAAGGCTTAACGCTTATGTAATAAGGATCAGGAAAAAAAAGACAATTCTTCAGAATGCAAGAAGGAAACAAATGTTTTATTGCAAAACCTTTCTCCTTCTGACTGTAATTTTCTTGTAATATCTGAGAGGCCACCAAGTTCAAATTCAGGGTGAAGAAGCAGACTTTCCTTCATCATCTCTTTTCCTCTAAAATGCAACTTAGGCCACATGCTACTCAAAAGCTAGTAAAGAAATAAAAATAGGTTAACTGATAAAGTGGTCAATATACATTTGTCAGCAGCAAGTTTTTCCACATGGCCCATCTGAATTTGAAACAAAACAACATGAGTCTGAGAAGTGGCAATATTGGTACTCCCTGTACTTGTTCTTGATAGAAACCTTGGCGCTTTTTTCCTGGGTTTTTGACGGTTTTTTTAACATCCAAAAGCCAAACAAATCTAGAAAAGCTGAAAACCAGTAATTCCTAACATGTGGCAAGACATAAATCCCATTTCTTTCTCTCTATTCTGGTGTCAGCCCCAAGACACTGCAAACTAGATGGCTAAAATTAAACTGGGATTAAAAATAAAATCTTGATGGCCTGTTTGATGAATCAATATTTATGAATGAACGTGAACACAGTCCCTGATTTTGGAGTAAGACTAGTTCTCAACAATGTAACATGGAAATGAAGTGTTTATCAGGGAGCTAACACCACCCAAACATCCCTGTCCACCTTCACTACTTCTGGCCACATACAGCCACAGAAAACTGCACAGATCTTGCCCTGAAGACAACTATTCTTTTAAGAAGTTATTGAAATCATTCTTTTGCAATTCAAGGAGAGGAGAGCCAGTTATTTAATTCTCTAAATTACCTTTCTCTCTACTGATAAAAAGGGGGCAAAGTAGTGTGTTTTCAAGTGCAACAAACCTAAGATAAACTGCAAAGGCCTGCAATCGCAGAGCTTCCTGATCCCAAAGCAGGCAATGCAAGAGGCTGCACACATTCTCCCAGGAGCTCAGCCGAGGGATACCATAACCTCTTCCACAACAGTCATCACATTTTTCCACTGTTTTGGTCCCTAGAGCCCTGGTCAAATGCCTGCCTCCTCCAGGACGGGATCTGTTGGGCAATAACACACTAAAATCATAAAGAAGATTAAACGTATCTCCATGGATCAGTACTGATTTCACTACTGGTATTGGCCACATCCGCCTTCAAGGCTCTTTTATAACAAAGAACAATTCAGTGTCACCCTGTGGAAGATGAAGAACCTCACTCTTCCCACCAGAGTGGCTCACGTTTAGCAGCACAGATGAAGGCCTAGGTCTAAACACATTGACTTCCAGCTCCTCACTGAAATCAACAAGTTGATGGGAAATTAGGAGCCTGACTACTTGACTGAATGTTAGCTCAAGAGGCTGTTCTATATTTGATCTGCAAGTTTAAAATGGCAACAGGCACGCATTTCCCACAGCTGCAATTCATCAGCACAAACCAGCTGTCATCTCATGCAAAGAAATCAGAAGTCTCTAAGGTGAAACAGAAATGCAATTAGTTTGCATTAAGTCCAGCCTGCTAGAAGTGCACCGTAACATAAATTACATGTAATTTGAAACTCTAGGTTTAAGAGATGACTGCAACTGAAGATGAATTCAGGATGTAATTTATTTTCAGAAAAATTTTCAGAGATTATTCAGATACCCAAACATACCTTATTTATAAGCCGGAAAAGTAAGGAAGGCTAAAAAAGTCTTTACGTATCTATTTCTTGATTAAAAGTAGCACTTTTTCACACTGTCATCATACTCTCTAATTTATAATGTGCTGAAGATGTCTCCCTTGCTAATTATTCATAAGTTTTGTATTGATCTTTCTAGAACATGGTTGTTCCTCTACTGTGAATGAGACTGCAAGGAAAGGTAACAGTATAAGCAGCAGTTAATACACTGAGTCTTAGGAAATATAAGCCCTGTGAAAGACACAGCCTGCAGGGCCAAACTCTACCTCTGTCACCATGAAAAGTTCCTTACAAGTAATAACAACAAGAGATTTTCTTTGGAGTTACCTGGACAAATATCAGCTATAGATATGTGATTAAACTAAAAGAATTTGTCTCCAATGTAATTTATTTCCAGTTGTAAAACAGGTGCCAGACTGATATAATGGAAATTCAAGCCCAAGATTCAGAATTCAGTTTTTTGCCCTGGAAGTTTTGGGGTTTCTTTTCATACTTTTTTTTTTTTATCTCCTTTTTCTTCTAAGGTCTCTTTATTTGTCTCAAGTAAAAAAATGCATCCTTTTTCTTAAAGTGAAAGAAATGAGACAATTCAGTAGCTCTCTTCATTTCACTGCTGGTCTCACCACTCCAGTTGCTGTCAAGTCTACCAACTAAATTGGTACTTTACTCTGTTCAGCCCCATTGCCTACCAACATCTGGCTTGTGCTCCATTCACATAAATTCCAGCTAACTACTTGCAGATGAAGAAACATCTTTCCATCCAAGGAAAATTTCAGAAAGCTCAGTGGAATCTACTGCCAACCACATTGCGTTTTTCAGGCTGTGGAAACCTTGCCTACTTAGTTTTATTTAAAAAGTTAACTAGAATGTTTATAATAAGTAATGACACTTTAATTAGGCACAGTGTAACAATGATGAGCATTCACAATCAAACACCCAGTTCAAATTGTCGGGTACTCCAAGAACCTGGCTCCAAAGTTGTGGGCACACCTCAACGCATGCTACAGCACAGGCACATGCTCTCCCAGGTTCAGGTTTGGAGGTGAATGTGACTCAGACCCACATGCAAATTGCATGCACTCGTTCCAGTACAGGAGAAGAGCCAATATCCAATTTACATGCAAAAATTAAGAATCCAGATACACAAAGGCAGACGTAAGAAACAGCATGCTACGTTTGGATGCACAAATTTCAACCAAGTTTCAGTCACCGAGCAAATCTTCAACGCAGCAGTACCACATTCTAATGGCAAATAAATGTAATTAGTAAAAATTTTGAAGGTATTCCAAGGGTACCGTCTTCAGTGAAAAGGATGAACTTTTATTTTGTCTTTTTTTTCCCATTTATTCGAACATAACGCTTAGATAATTCTTATAAACCCAAACAATGAGCAATTGACCCAAGATATTTAAAACTGAAATCCAAATTACACAAACCTGCATTTTGTAACAAGTGCTGATAAACGGGACACTAATAGAAAAAGTTTTTTTAATTATTCTTTAACAATCCATTGTTTTTTCAAACAGCATGGCTGTTTAAAGCCACTGCTAAGAAGTTTAGGAATATATCACATTCTAATAAGCTACTAAAGGAAAGAGGGGTCAGAAAACGGAAGGTAACAGTCACGTAACAATAAACAAAATCCTAACTGAAAAGAATAAATTAGTTTTAGCCCAACTATTCACTCCAGTGCCTTTTCTTTTTTTTTTGTCTTCTTTTTAAACTGGAACATACTGGTGTATTTTGCAGATGACGCTTTATTAACTTTTCCAGCATATATTGGAAGGTCAGAGACTCTTTAAAATACAGCTGCTTGAAATGAACTCTGATTCAGCCATACCAGCACAAAGACCTCTACTTTTTAAAGAAAAACCCAGACGTACATAGCATACAAATTCGACACATATTGTACAGCCACAGCAGAAAACCCTTTTAACATTCAATGTCCAGTTTAACAACCACCGCTATTCTTCAAACACGTTTCCATTACTATTGATCACACTTGCAAAATTCACTCAAACTAGTCCCACTTAAGTCCGGCACTTACCACTACCTAGTCTTAGGAGCAGTACATCCTGGAGCCTCCTGTTCAAGTCTCTGAGCTCTTTCATTTCTGACACGAGTGCCCCATACTCCTTTAGCTTCTTTGCCTGTTGCACAAGCTGTCTCCGTGTTCTCTCAAGCTCCTGTTGAATGTGCCTCATTTCTTCTTGTTGCTGTTGGTAACTCCTCAGCAATTCTTCGTACAGAATCCGAGGAACTACAGCATCGTCCATATTGTTCATGCCTTCTGTAGTCTCCATAAAAGCCTCCTCAGGGCTGGAAGTATTACTGAGACTCATCCCGTTCTGTTTTTCAAGGCGAGCAACGACTGCTTCAATGCTTTTGTGTGTACCTTCACTTTGTTTCCTCCCATCTTGTCTCTGCATATTACAATAAAAAATAAATAAATTAGGAGAGCAGTAAGAAGTAATAAAATTAAAGTTTTACAGACCTGGGAACGGTTAATATTCTTGTTTTCCAGAAAAACCCAAGACAAAGCCAGCCTGCAAGAATGTTTTGCCTAGATTCTTGTGGATGTAATATACATCATAACTAACATGCCACTGTAATTCAGCTAAATGCAGGTACGAACTTCTGAGGCAGTTAAAGGCCTTTTTGCATTTGGCTAACACTTGCAACCTCAGTGTATACAGGCTACTTGATTCTGTATAATTAATTTTTTTTTTTAAAAGTGGATCTAGATCTTTTTCTTTCAAGTCTACCCCTAACATTCAGATTTCTGACAGCAACTGATTTTCTGATAAGAAGAAGAATCAGCTGTGTGCTGCATTTGTCACCTGTGCTGACATCAGAGATAAAAGCAGCACAGGGCACAAAGCTGTTCTGTGAACTGAGGGCTTGTCCTTCCCCCACTTTGGGAGACAGAACCTTGCCTGACTATTCCTGATGCAAGCAACTGAGTTAACACTATCAGTAAACATTGAAAGGGATTCAAAAACAAGCTGGAGACTGAACAGATCATCCAGCCTCATCTCCCTTATCAACTGATTCCTTCTGTATTAGTACTGCATTGCAGAGGCTTCGTGTCCTCTGAACTCTCACCAGAATTTTACCTGCACAAACCCTACAAATCAAATCACACCACTTAGGCCTCAACAGTGGTATTAATAGGTGATAGTATGGGTAAAGTCACTAAGTTTTAATGGCCAAATAGCAAAGGCATTTGAATTTCCAGGCAACTGCAAGGAAAGCAAATGCAGCTCATAGGTTGGAGACAAGAAGCTGACACTATCAATCCCCATACCAAAATATCCATTAGTAATGTGGCAGAAAACGAAATTATCTGATGTTACGCCTGCTGCATGTTCTAAAAAATTTTAAAAATTTAAAAAAAGAAACCACTGGCCCACCATAAAGAAATGTACTAGTATCACTCCTGCAGCTGCAAAACACATGAAGCCACAGAGCAGTATTTTATTCTGAAGGTTGGCAGACTTTTAAAGAAATCATTTGATATCAAAAAAATAAATACTTTTCCATAGTGGGCTTCTGTCATCTGGACCTAACAAGGCAATTGGCAGTTATAAAGGAGGGATCCAGTCCTCTTAATTCTTCTCAGCCACTGCTGTAGCTGGGAAGTCTCAGAGCACCCCTTCAATTCCAAACAAGTAGTGTGCAATAGGTCACAAGCGTCACCAAGAACAGCTGCTCAACAGTCGTGTAACTGGGGAGTTTTAAAGCATTCTGGGCAAACTCGAAGAACATTGTTCCAAAAATCTCAGATGGCAATTAAACTGTGCAGACAGTACACAGAGGAAAATTTTCAGTTGCACTTACATCAGGTTTTGAAAACCCATACCCCACCCCCACACACAATGCGACCCAATTTCACCAAACACAGTGTTTTAAGGGGATCAATACCAGGCCTGGAATTCTTCAGCTAAGACGTCTGTATATGTCCCAAGTACTCGCAAAACAAAACCAAAACGGAAAGGAGCGGAAAAACCAAAACGGAAAGACTTCAGTACCTTACTGTGTCTAAGCTCCACATCTTCTTCCCCATAATCTGTAACCTCCCCAGCTTCTTCTATGTGATTGAGAGACAGTTTGGGGATTTTAATTTTCTTCTGCATCACACTGTTCTCAAGGTCAGTTTTGTCCTCTAAAATATATATTAAAAATAAAATTTTGTTACATTAATCAGTGTTCTTACTTCCAAATACTACATAACTCAGGCAAGACCAGTAAAAGACCCCCAACCTCCCATGCTCCAATACCCTCATAATACCATGTTCAAATTAATCCATGGTGTAAGTCAACTGATGCCCACTGCCAGTTCTAGAGTTTCATCGGAGGATCAATCTGGCCCAACACAAGAGTAAATACTGAAAAATGCCAAGATAAATTCATGTGATAAAAAGTGTCAATGAGTGGCTTGTACTATCACCAAAGTAAGAGTTGCAAGGCCGGTAAATAAAACTTCCTGAAAACCATCTGTATTGCTTTAAATTGTGTTTACCAACAGTATTTTCAAGTTTTGCTGCAGTTCAAACTCTTGCTTAAAGTGAAAATAAACTTGGTAATTCATTCTATACTCTAACCATCATCTGTCAGCAGCACAGACCTATTTGCACACACAGCAGATTCTGCTGTTCTGCAAAGTGCAGGGCCGGAAAAGGGAACGCTGCTGGGGAGCTTGAAATGGCATTACACTAAAGTTGCACAAGAACCAAATCTGTAACAAAATTACTACACAATCCCTATTTCATTAGTTCATGGTACTAATCCTTTTCCTTCAGATACACAAAGGCAATAGTTCTATTAACCTTTGCATGTCATAAAACAATTGAAGTAAAATATTTTCAAGCCTGAAAACATTTTGACATACCTTGAAACTACATATTTAAAAACAGTACTCTGAAAAAAAATTGAAATATTTTAATATTCCTGATAAGGTAGGGAGGGGACAGAGAACCAAGAGTACAGTGCCTGTGATACGTATAATTCTTGCAGATCAGGCAAGGTCTTAAAAGATTCACCTATTCCTGACACTGACAAGGTGAAATGCATTTAAACTGTCAAGCATTGTCTTTGTACACTGAAAGCTTATGAATAAGAAAACGTTTTGAGTCTTCTTATCCACCTGCAAATTGTATTTCACAAAGTGTCCCATGAATATTTTTGAAAGTGCCAATGAGGATGGCCCCCGTGAGTGCTTAGCTGCATTGACTTCTGCTTTCTCAAATTAGCATCTCTCCACAGGACCTCAAAATGGTTCGTGTTGACAGTGTAGGAAAGGGAAACAAAGGTAAATCACTGTTTAATGAGGAGCAAGGCATTCATTAGAAATGAATTACACAGATGAATGCAATTCATTTTGTTACAGATAGAAATGGATCTCTTGTAGGCAAATGGTGATATTACAGCCCAAGGCTATGTAAGAAGAATAGGCACAGAACATGCAGAATAAGACATTAGACAACCTGAAATGAAACGCAGATGGTAGCAATAAATACTAAGACAGATGCAAAAAGAAACAGATAAACAACAAAAAACAGCTAGGCTTATTTTAGATCATTCTCCATTCCCTAGAGCATCATGGATGCTTATCCCAGTAAAACAAAAAGGCAAGCCAACTGTTTCAGTTTTAAAAAATCAGCCACTACATTCTCATCTATCTGAAAAATGTAGGTTCATGAGAAAAGGGAGATAAGCCCATTCTAATGAAAGACAGCTGAGAAGAAAATAAGGCAGCTCTTCCCTAAAAAACCCACAAACTTCTAAACTAAAGGACTGACTGATGGGTATTGGTATCTTCTTGAAAGAACAGAAATTTAAGAATAAATGAATCCATATTGAATGGGAAAAAAATGAAAACCACTAACATTTTCTGTGTTTCTGTATTTTGGGGTATTGGATAGATTGAGGAATCCTTTGCTAAACTATGTTCTCACAAGAGGAAGAGCAGCACGTGGATAATGCAGAGCCAGCTTCTCTGGACTGCTTTGCCAAATCATGTTCCACAGAACATGTGGATGACCTCCTTCTCCATTTAAAGAATGCAGATCAGTTTCTATGCTCCGAAATAACCCTTGGCCTCATAACCAGATGGACATAATCCATTACTTCATGCAGCAAAAAAAACTGTCTGCTGGCAACTCACTGAGGTCACCAGTAGCCAAAACCCCATACAAACTAGAAAAGGAAACTTTGAAATTGAAACGATCACAGAAAGGGGTCACAGAGGAGTAAGTGGCTGTGCAGACCACAGAAGTCAGCAAATACTTTCCAATGAATAAAACAATATTAAAATAAAAACAATTTGGAGGAACAGAAATATTTATCTTCTGATTTTGGCTTCTCATTTTTAAGTCAACTCATAAAGGTTAAGCACACATTCTATGCACTTAACGATGGAAATGAAAGAAAATACTTAGTTTGGGGTCAAAGAAAACAATGTGAATCATCTGAATTCTTCATTCTCTTCACTCTCCACCCAACTTCTCTAGTCTGTCTATGAAATTTATGTTTGGAAAACTTTACTGGTGGATTGAAGGTAAGTTTATGTATCTTCTTACAAAGGCCTAGTTTGTATAGTACTGGCATGTAATTATCAGCACAGTTCTCTTTTCTTTGTTAGACTTTTTGGGTTTACTGTTTATCCGTACATGAACCAATAAGTTGAAGAAGGGAACTCTTTTATCCCCATGCAAAATCCGAAGAAACAATGGTTAAAATGAGCCTGTATAAGTTAAAGCTCAGGAACTTCTAATGTAGTCAATAAGCAAATAAATGTTCCTCTGCCTTCCAACACCAATACATATAATATTTTTTTACATATGCTCTGGTCTTTGAAAGCTTATTTATACCTAACACAATCCATGCAGTGTGCTGGATATATGAAAAGGCCTTTTGTTCTTTTTTTTTTTTTAAAGTGCATTTCTAACCTCTGTTGTCTTCTGCATGAGCTGCAGATAGAGCCAGAAAAATCTCATTCTGAATTTGAGGCTAATGCTGGAGTACTGGCTCTTGTTCTGTAAATATTAATGGAATTTGGGAAGGGGAGGGAGAGAGAGGAGACATGGGGGAGGGGTAGGAGAAACATGAACATGCATTTATAAAGTCCTAAGGAGAACTGCTGTCTGTTGTTTTGCCAGCCTACAAAAGACAGGTACAAAAGAACAATCCAGCAAAAAAACAACACACCCATGATTTTGAGCCAGAAGAAAACCATGATATGAACCAAACGTATGGACAAGCTGTGATTCAGTGCCTCAGGCTGCAGAAGAGAGAGATGGGCAGCACTAAAAACATTGTAGTTCAGAGCCTTATTTTGTAAAATCATTTGTCTGGACTTTGTTCCCAGTCATTTAAACCTTGCTTTAAGTTAAAAGTTATACTTTCCCTTAGGTGGCCACAATCAGATTGTCATAAAGTTGTGTTTATTGTTTTCCCTATATATGGAATAAGCACTTCAGTGGTATCAGCTACTGAGAACTGCACTTAACATACCTAATTAGGTACTTGTAACAAAATATGCAGGGTAGATGCATGATACAGGACTGGACAGCACTGATTCCCTCTGTTTTTTAGGAAGGTATATTCTGAAAGACAGATGTAAATTAGGAAAAATTGCTTTTGTTCAGACAGAGAACCTGGTATTCTATGATTCCATATAAAGAGTAAAGCATTCTGGAATAACTGTACTCCAAGAAAAGGTCAGACTTGGAGAGATCTTGGCAGACAACTCCTTAAGGTACTGAAGTACAGAGCTCAAGAGCCAGGGCACATGACAGCATCTCTCCCCATACAGGCTCCTACGAAAACTGAACAAGTAGTAAGAAGAAAGTAAACTGCTGAGGAATTTCAGAATGGATGGGAAGACATTTGGCCTCAGCAGTGCTCAAAGAAACAAAAGCCAAAAAAGCAGCCCTGCATTAGAGAATCTGTATCAACTATCAAAGGATAAACGGTTCCTGGAATGCTTTCTTCAGTCAGGCCCCCATTTCAGTGTCAGGATGGGTGGGTCCAGGCCAAAGGGGAACACCTCCTGGTCTAGAGGGGCAGGGAACTGAGGCAGAGAAAGTGACTTTAATAGGGCAGGAAGTGACTTGGTCAAATTCAAGGAGAAATGTGTTACTGCTCTAAAACTGAAAACCCTATCGTGGGATAGAATAACACTATGGAAATCTCAAAGTTTTCTTAAAACATTCCATATTTTCTAGTTTAGAAATAAGGACTGAACAAACTAATTCCTTCAAAAAATAGTTCAAATGCTTAATTTTTTCCACCTTTGGAGTAAAACCTGAAAAAATAAAGAAAGAGAGCTCTGCGCTCCAAATGGATGAGGGATGGCAGGTCTGGTATCTGTCCAAAAATGGGCTTGGCAATGCTATAAATCTTACAGTAATAAAATGAAAGAACCTTGAACAAAATTCGTCCTTCCCCTAAGTCTTCAAAAAAATTCCACCCCTTGTGAAAAATGATATACTGACAGATGAAAAAACTTACCATCACCCTTCCCATTTCCAGGCATGTACCCAGCACATATGGACAACACCTGCACAAGATTCCCCACACACTGCTGCACTGAACTGGTTTGCTATTGATTTAGCCAGGTTGCTTCTACAGACAGGGTAACGTCACCTGCCTCGACAGGATGTGCATTGGTTACAGTTCATAAAGTAAAAGATACACACGAACTGAAGCAAAGAACCCATAACCAAAGGCCCATGTGGTGCTTCAAAGCAAATACACACACCAAGCACGACAGGGGCATGGATTCCTACGTGCTGCTCACATACAAATAAACAATATTCAATACTGCTGTGACTGAGAAGGAAAACAGCATGATAATAATAATAATAATAAAGTCACCTAGCTTATTAGAAACTGGAAAATAAGAGCTATAAATTACTTTCTTAGCTAATTCCATGCAAACATTAAAGGAAGACTAAACAAGAAAAACAGACAAGATTTCAGAAAATATAATGATCCTGGAGGCTCAGAATATATTCAGGATACAAAGGAAAAAAAGTGTGTCTCATATAAAACATGTCTGAGCTGGCAGTACACTGGGATTACGACCACTACCAAAGCAGAAGAAACGGAGAATGACAGTAACAGACAACACAGGGCAACAGAGAGCAGGAGAAATGCTGAAGTTATTTGAAGAGGACAGGTGCCACCAAACAATGCAGCTAAAAATGGGAGGTGTGTGCAAAAGAGGGATCAACCAGGTGCCGGCACAGTCAATTCAGGATTTGGACAGTATGATTTACTATATTGGTTTGCATTTTTTTTTCTGACTACAGGAGAGCTTTGTTGGAAGAACAGAGAAAAAGATTCCAGAAATAAACATCAGGAACAGTGAAAGTACTACATGAGGTATATTTAGATGGACAGAAACATAAAGCTGGGTGCAAGCAACAAAGCAGATGAGGCGTATGTAAGAAACAGTAAGATTTTGGGTTGGGAATGACAAAAAAGATTATTCCGCCTCTCTAAATTCAAGACAAATGGGCAAAAACTGTAGGGAAATATGTTGGGCCATCCTAAGCATAAGCTGAAAAAGATTTCTGCTAAGGATGTCAAAAAGTGAAGTTGACAACAAATTTAAGTGAGAAAGTTAGCAATAAAAAGGCAGAGCTGAGAGATGCCATCATCTGGGCTTGTATCACTCCCAAAAAATTTAAGAACTAAATAGTCCTGCAGCACTTCACCAGAAGGAGAAAAATGACAGTGACACACAAACAAATGACTAGATTGAGCCTTCAGAGCACAAAGAAGAGTGAGCAAAGAAGTCAGGGAAGAACAACATATCAACCAGCACTGTGACAGGCAGGGCCGATAAGCACATAGAGGTGAAGACGCGCACTTGAGAAACTGGCCCAAAAGGCTGTTAAATCTTGTGAAGTGAATTTCAATAAAGTCTAAAGAATAGGAAACAGAGTGAAAATAATTCTTAATCAAATTGGGGAAAGGCGAGATAGAAAGGTCTTAAACTACTGCTTGACAGGTTTAGAGATGATGGGTAAGAAGGATGATGTGCCGGAAGCCTGAACCAAGACTGCTCATTCATGAGGGAGGGAAAGCCACACCTGTTTTGTACAAAGGCACTGAAGAAGCGAGGGAAAGTTTAAGGAGACAAAATCCTACAGAAGCAGATCACAGATTACATAAACACCTCTACCTCTTATGTTCACTCTGAAGTCCTAGATCAAGACTGACTGTCCCTCATTAACATTCAATACAACAATACAAGTAAATGCACAGAGCATGGACCTGCTGCTGCTGCTCTCACAGAACAAAACAAAAACAACAGAGCCTACCATGCCAGCTACTGAAGCACGTAGTGTTGAGATCTGAATACACTTTTTCCTCCAGTGGAACAACTGAGACATTCAGTCTAATACTGGCAGGAGTGAGAGTTATTGATATGGCCACTTATTTGTAGTCAAATTTCTAACACACATGAAGACACTCAAATATTTTGTAACAGTCTCCAATTGAACGTGCTCACTCCTCAGCAGATTGCTCAGATCTACAGTCTGAATATCAGCCCAGATATGTCAGATCTGTGCTGCAACAAAAACTTAAATATATCTTCTTAATTTGCATTATTAATATGAAATCTGTTTCTTAATTCAAAAGTGAAAACAAAGTCTCATCAAAAATAATTAACCAGAGGCAACATAGCTCAAAACTAATACAGTTAAAAATAGTTATTATTCTTTGTCAGCAAAATTCTCCCTTTCATTCAACTTTTAGTGGTAGTAGAAGAATACTTGGCTGTGGTAGAAACGGATGGAACTGGATGATCAAGTTAAGAAAAGACGTTACGCTGAGAAACAGGAAATCATGCTCTTCATAAGACTGAGGACGGTTTTAATTCTGGATCCAATATTTACTTAAATATTGACCTTGAATAATTCAAACTTTTCATCTTACTGTTCCCATCTACCCCACTGAAGTGTTGTGCAGATTTGTTAATATTTGTACAATACTCTGCACATGTTGAACACAAAGGATTATACCTCTTACAGAACAACTCTCTTAATCCTTTCTGAAACAAGTACACTAATACAGTATTACCATTAAATTAAAAAGAAACCCTGCAAACAAGCAAGATGTGAAAGTGCCATCCTTTAAATCTTTCTGCACCTACGCATGAAACTTAACTGTGCAAAATATTTTCAGAAATCTCAACATGATAAATATTTTACAAAAGATATTCAGGATACAAAAAATATTTATAATAATGGCTGTGTATTTCTTTAGAAGTTCAAAAGTTCACTTAAAGAGATCATCAATCTCAATTCCAGCTGCAATTTGCCAATCTAGTTGCCCTCACCAGGCAATCTGTATTATAGTGTAAAATTGTATTAGGACTAAGCCCTGACCATGATGTCATGATGACACAGGCCACAAAGCCATGGAGATCCTGCCTACCAGCCCTCCAGCAGATGAAGTCACAGCCTACAGCGATAATTCCAGGAAGGCTCTGCAACGATCTGTGCCCAAGGAATGAGCTTACTATGGAAATAGCGAGTAGATTTATGCATTTCTTAGTTTACATATAAAAATTACAACGTGGTTCGGTCTCTACTATTTTTAAAGGGTTCCTTTAAAAAAACGCAAATAATTGACTGACTGGCACTTAGGCAATACACTGGGAAAAAATGTTTTACTGTTAAATTATGAAAACAAAACCATTAACTTACATTTTTCACCTTTTCACACCCTGGCAAATTTTAGCATATTTTAATTAGTGTTAGTTACCATAGCTACCAAACCCATACTATCTTTGTAAGTCAATTTTATTAAAATTCTGAAGTTCATGTTTTCACTGTATCCTAGTTAAGCTTATACAACATTTACAAGCATAGCTGGTGTTATGTGGTGCAACCTAAGTACTAAGACCAAGCAAAATAGGAACAGTGAAGGTCACCTGTATGTCTCCATGTTATGAAAATAAAAAAATTACTCCTGACTATTAGGGTGAAGCAAAAAGCAAAAGTGACTGAGGAACAAGATCAGTTGAGAAAGGTTTAAGACAAATAAACAAGTATATCCAAAATAAGCACAATGACCTAGCAAAAGGGAAAACTGAATATAAGAGTAAAATCATCTTCCACAAATAAATCTCAGCTTTTTAATTCCTTTTTACTGGTAGCTTATCCTGCTGATGATATATAACCATCACCACTATCATAAGGTCCACCACTTACTTAGCAGCTACAGTTTTCCAAGTTCCAAAATGATTTTGCTGCTGTTGTTTAAGCTTTGCATGAATGTGCCATATTAAGACTTAAACACTGCACAAACAGACATGACACCAAAAAGACCCCACAAAATTGTGCCTTCATACAAGCCCTTCATATCTCAGATATGCTCCTACAGTTGAATTTAAAAGAAGGGAAAAATCCTCCACCCTTCATCTCAGAAGAGCTAAAAATAAACCAAATATGGATCAAATACAAAATGAGTGTGAAATTTAGCTTTAAATATTTTTCATGAATACAGCCACACTTGTGTCCAGAACTATATATAGGAGTGTGATGTAGTTAGTTACTCTGTTATACAAAATGATTTGGTGAACCTCTAGATACAAGCTAGGTATTTTATCTGCTGAAAAAGTAACACAGCAGCAGCATGTGAGCTAAGTGTTTCAAAAGGTCAGTCACATGTCAAATATCACAGTAAAAAGTTAATATAAAAAGAAAAAATTAAAAAATGCTATTTTGAGGAAGGTTACCTCACCACTGCCTAACCTGTGAGCTTAGTTTCTCTCAGTGACTGGAGAGGGCCATTTGCATAGCAAGACGTGATGCAGCAGATGATACAACACCTAGGGAGAGCTGGACCGGAAACACAAGGTACTTCCAAACTATCTCAGAAAAAATCAACCAAACAAAAAAGAAACTGTGAGGAATCACCACCAGTCCTGGAAAGTTTCCTCCAGCCTCTTCCTGGCACTTCATTCCTCAGGGTAATGCTTGGGATCACCCAAGAAGGAGTTGCACGTGCTTTGACTTTTTTCCTGGTGCCATTTCTGCCCAGGTCCCTGTCATAGACCATCTGAGCTAAGTATCACAAAAGGGGACAGACCTAGAGCTTATCAGGAACAAAGAGTTAGTAAATACTGTCCCTGCTACATTCAGCCACTTGACTGCCCTGTGAAAGGCAATGTGACGTGGAGGAGGACACATGAACGTGGAATGGGTGCAGAGCCCACAGCTAAGACCTGCTCTAGGTACTCCAACGTCCTGGGCTGTCAGGATAGCTCAAGGAGGAGAAAATGCACATGGAAGCACAAGGCCACAGAAATACCAATAAAAACTCTGATTTAAAACGTTACACATCAAGACGACTGGCTGATCTAAATTTTGTTATCTTTTTTATATAATCTAAGATCTCATCTTGTAAATTTTTCACCTACTCCAGCATTTCACAAACGGTCTTGCCTCCATGAACTATCCATGGAGAAGAAGCCTGGATACACACTAAGAAGTTGAAGCACTCTCAACCTTCCTCAAAACTCGGTCCTAGAGTCACTTAATTCAAAATTTTTCTAGGAACAGAGATTTTACATCCTTCTGAAATACACAGCACATTAGCTCACCATGAGCTGCACAGGCTTTTAAAGATTTTAAAAAATAAAAAATCACTTAATCTATTCTAAAACAAAGTGGAGTATAACATTTTATAAAGGGGTAAGGAAGGATGTGGATGCACACGGGTATTAAAAAGTTTGCTGCTGCAAGTAAGGAATTCCTGTGAGAATCTGATGGAGATACGTTTGCTATGATTGTGTGGGTGGGAAATGTTGAGGGCAGCAGCTAGAGAGGACAATTACTTGCTGTAGTCAGGAAAGAACGCCTCCCGTTAGAAGATAGTCATTATTAACTTGTTAACAAACATAGCCTGAAGTAAGGAACTTTCAGAAAGTCCCTGAAACTCAATTCATTCCACCTTATATTCATCACTTTGAAAAGAAAGAAAAAGCTCCAATATGGTCACCTAAAAATCAAGCTTCTATAAGGTGCATATGCTCATAGACAAAATTCTGCCAGTGACTGTATTAGACAAGTGTGAAAAAGTTGCAAGTGACAAGGATTTCAAGAAGAGGGACCAGAAAAAAACTGCTTTTGAGCATTTTTGAAGGGAGGAGAGTAAAGAAGAAAAAGGCAAAGGTGTGGAAGATGAGAAACACAGACTCAAACCTTTCCTGAAAAGCCATCTGCTATTTTTTGTATTCTCAACAAGACAGACCAGCTAACATGTCACCTCAAGAAACTGCTACATAGTCAAACTCTAGTCTGCTATTTTCCATTCAGGAGCTAAGTAAAATTATTCCTTTATTTCTCCATAGCATCAGTTGCTGTTAGTCAGATGTTGAACTTGTTAAGACACAAAATACTCATTTTAATGTGTCTTCTGTGGCTGGAAGGTCTAGAACTGTCTTAGCCACATTAACCTTTCTGGTCTGAGCCCTGGTCTTTGGGTAACTTTTGCAAAAGTGGAAGGTTGCCAGATCAACCCATACCAGCACTATCAGCAGTTCCCAGCCATGCACACTCAGACACAAGGGAAGTGTAGCACAGCATGGAGTTCATCCACCACTCTGCTGCAACACCACTACACTTCTCACTGCAGTATTCAAAACACAGCAGCATTTCTTTCTGCAACATACCAAGCCTATCACAGTCACTGGATTCTCTGAGCATGTCCCAACACACTTCCCTCTTTTTAAATTTATGATGCCTTTACAGCAGCATTTTCTGCTGTGCAGCAACAACATCCCTCAAACCTATGGGCTTCCAACCATTCAACCCCACCACAAAGGATCAAAGACTTGCTTCTAGACTCTCTGAAATGAGGACAATTGTTTTATGAACTCTTTACACAATCAGAGCTCCAATAAAACTTTGTATTATGGGCATAAACATGTACTTAGCCCTCTGTGAACTCCTATTTGACAAGGGTGGAAGTTTGAAAAGTATCTAAATTTCGTTAGACATAATAGGAAAGGAAAAGTGTTTTCAAAACAAAAAAAACATTAATATGGGTCTTGTATCTGTGTTGTTTCTCTCCCTCTGCTTTTTTTTTAATTTCTAGAAAGGAAAAACCAGTGGATCTGTTTCTCAAACTACGATTAACTTCCACTGCAGGGACAGTGTTTGATCATGAAATAGCTATAACTTTGGTTACTTGAGTAGCCCTGGTAAGTGCAAAAAAAAAATTGGTCACCATTCAAACTGTAAAAGAACACTCTGCAGGCTCAAAAAAACCTTTTCTCCTCTTATCCTCTTTTGTTGTTCGATTTAATCTGTACCATAACTTTGATTCCGAAACCTGTTGCTAATGGGGAATTCTTGGACCAAACCAGTAAATCCTTAAGGTCATTGATTTATGCAGTTAAGGGTTCCTTCAAAACAATTCATAGTCATCTATGTATATTTTAATATAAAATCAACTTTGTACAAAATATTTACCTTAGTACTATGGTAGGCTGAAAACCTTTAGAACTAGAAGTTCTAAACTGGTATGAGGAAAGTTATTGCAGACTTGCAAAATTATTTTTTAACTAAATAAGCACTTTGTGAAACTTTAGACTTGCAATGTTTGCCATAAAAACTTGTCATAATCTGTAAAAATAGTTGGTCACTGTAAAGCAAATATTGTGCCATGATGTCTTCATGCAAGACCAACTTTTCTCTCCCAGGTTTTTATCCTAATAATAGGTTAAACATAATAAAACCATTTTGGAGAGAAAGTGACAACTTTGGAAGTAAGTGACCCTTTGTATAAAACTTCTGTTGAATTGAACTAGGGTTTACATGGAGCAGGGTGGGAAGAAGCACGCATTCATTTGGTGATCAGGTAAGAAGTTTTCCAAGCACATACATTAGGAGATCTAGTCAGAATATATTGAGATGTGACAGCTATAATAAACATAGCTATTTGTTTCCTTGTGTTCCTGGCTCCACAGGAGAATTTTCTGTAGAAATTAAATCTCTGGGGAGCAATTAGTGCAAATCGCTAATACAGGTAACAAGTCTGGTTCTCTGGAGAAAACAGCATATATTGGTTTGTTCTGGTTCACGAGAGTTGAAACAAAGAGAAACTGTACAGAAGAGTACAGGAGAGCACGTCTTAGATACACACAGGATCTGCCTGGGACAAGGGAATTGGAAAAGTAGATGCACTTTCTGCTTGGAAAACTGAGGCAACCTGGTAGGCTCCACATGTGAGCAAAATGTCTATTCTGAAATATTTCTCTGAAGCACTTTAGTTATGTTGAGATGAACACCAGGAACTGAAAGGGCACTGCTGCTGCAGTTCCCCAGTGGGAAAGAGAAAGGTGAAGTCCAGTTGGGAGGCTGCCTTTGAGAACAGGCCATGCAAACCCTGGACACTGAGACCATTGCTTTCCATGGATGTGACAGGTAACCTGCAAGAAATACTTCATGTGCCACTTCTCTCTCCTCTGCTGCAGACAGGACAGACAAAACATGGGCTGGCACAGGACAATGAAAACTTAGCAGGAGAATTCCCTCCTCTGATAGACTCCTCTACCTGACTAGCTCTCTTGAACTCTTGGAGTTGCAAATACTCAGGAAATTGAAAAGCTTTACAGGGAAACAACATTCATATTTGGCTGTTCCTTGTTCTTTCCAGGTATGTGTTTATGGCCACTACTGGAAACAGGATAATGGCAAAAGTCACTGGCTGAGTCAGGGACAAAATGAACGACCACCAGGCTGAACTGGTTTAGGAACTGTTACTTTCAAAAATAACATTAGAAAAATACCAGTTTTATGTGACTTCAACACCAAGTTACTCTGTTTAGAGATGAGAACTTAGTTTTGTCTTCTCAGAACTCGATACTAAACAAAAGATGTTTTTAAGCCCATTCCATATTTGGGGAAACAGACATAACCAGTTCTTCCGACGTGGAAAAGGCAGGATCGGAACCCAATGTCCTCTTTGCTACCCAGACTGACATTTCAAATGGACGGTGCTCTTTCCACAGCCTATTGGGCAGGTCCTTCACTAACCAGCAATTTGCTACAAACAACATCAAACTTCCTTTCCATGTCAACTCTGACTATGGCAGCGTTTGCTGTGGCTGCAAAGAAACTACACAAAGTCCTCAAGAAACAAGAGGCATGTTCTGGGCACACACACAACAGCGCTGTCTCACAGGGGTTGACCTCACCCAAATGGCCAAAATAGGGGTTTATTCCTTAACACACGTTTTAAGTGGTCCTCTTGGCTTGGAGGCATTTAAGTTAGACATGAAACAAACCGAACGCAGCAAACCCACTCTCCCCCAGCGCAGCACCCGCAGCTCTGGCTCCGCTGCCGCCTTCCAATTCGTGAAGTCACTTAAAACTAACAAAGCGGACACAAACCAGCACCCCTCTGTGTCTGCCAGCGGCCGCAGAGGTGCACGGACGACTCCACGCACCATACACACGGCGTGGGCAAAACCCTAAACTTTTTTTTTTTTTTAAATTTTCATTTTTTTAAATTACTTTCCCTCCCCCCACCCACCCCCAGCATTATGTACCGGAGGGGGGGGCGCGGTTGTTTTGGGGGCCTGGCACCCCTCCCCGGGCCTGGGGCCG